>JAOXYD010000009.1:9851817-9866138 GCA_028565735.1 Pinacopodium congolense | reverse complement strand
TAATCCGATCAACCTAGTAATTAAGAAACTTTTTCCCCGTGGGTTCGACCCTCAGAATCTGAAAAATTACTCCACTTTATTACTTTTGCGATAGATGCACTTGCTTTAAAACCGTTGGTTTTCAAAGTAAAATCATTTCAAAATTACCAACAATTTTAAAGTCACCTAACTAAGGGAACATGTATTTTCTCCCATTAAGTAACACATCATCCTATTCTTTCAATACATATAATTATTACCATCGAAAAAGGGTGTTCTTTGCGGCTTATGCCCATCTAAACTATATAAAGAACCTACGAAAATCATGAAGTGTACCATTTGATCTTTCCTCATTAATTTATTAGAATTAAAGATTTATATGAGACCTACGCTCTGATACCAATTATTGATCCTAAATGGCATAAATGGCAACTAAGAGGGAGTGAATTAGGTTCTAAAAAATATTTAAGCAAGAAACACAGAAAATAATATAATACAATTTGTAGAAGTTAATATAAATATGAAACAAATAAAATAAAAAAGAAACTTGCAGTTTCTTGAATATGAAATAAGCAATGCAAATATAAAGTTTAACTTACAACCTCCTTTTAGGCTTAAGGATATCCCTCTCCACTTTTCCAAAGGCCCAAGTATGACCTTTTGACAAATTCTTTTTTGTAGGCTTAAGAATAACCTATTAACTCTCTTTTTAAGGCTCAAGAATAACCTCAGAAAAACAAATAAACGAATAGGCTTGTATCTCACATGGCACAAAAGACTTAAACTTAGATAAGAACTCTTTCTCAACACTTCAGTTTTCAAGACTTTGCTTATTCCTCTATTTATAGTGTAAGCATGGATTAATTTAGCCGTTGGATAAATCTCCAAATTTTGTCTGCTAATTAACTCTTTAGACTATTGTACAAATCCTCTGAACGTTGTGTAATATGACTGTTCTTGATAATCCGCTCGTAATCTTCTTCATTCAGTCAACTGATGGGCATCTTAATCGATTGACCTTCATTATTTTCCTTCATTCGGTCGGCTGGTAGATTTATTTTGTCAACCAATCTTCTGAATGTTTCAGTCGACCGATGCTCTGTTCAACAGATGTATTTGGTTGATCGATATATATTCGATCGACTAATCTCTTCAATTTCTTCATTCGGTCAGCATATCCTTGCCGTTTGGTCGACCGATCTATCCTTATCTAAAATAATCAAACTTTATCAACATTTTTCTTGTGGAAACATACTTCAACATGTATCTCTTTCATCATACCTATCCTTAAACACACTTAAACAAAGATATCAATAGAAAAAGATGTTTTGTCATCATCCAAATAAGGTGGAATCTCCTTTGGTTCAACAATAAGTATTTGATTAACACCCCTAAAATTTATCAAAATTTTGTAACAATTTCTACATATTCAACTTAAACACAATTTAATAAGGTTGAAAATTTGTACGTCCATTAAAATTGGATAAAAATGATTAAATTGGTTAAAAAATAATTACTCCCCCCAAATACATGCATTAGGATAAAAATGATTAAAAAATTACTACACCATCTAAATAAAACATGATATCATGTTTACATTTCCACCTTTTTAAGATCATAAAAAAGGTATAAAAAAATATGGACTTAAGAAGGGGACTAAACCTAACAAAATCAACTACTATTCACTCATAAAAGAAAAGGAGGAAAAGACATCATGAATATAAACCTCTATAAGAAAGAGGAGGTTGGTAATATAGATAATCATAAAGAATCAAAATAAATCATTAAAAGTACGAAAATACACCATCAAAACACTATACAAGAAAGCTTAAAACTACAAAAAGAAGAACTCTCCGGTCTTGATCTGGTGGTGATATAGAGCCAGATTGCAAATCATGAAGCAAGGGATGGGTTTTTCTTTTCATTCAAGGAGAAGTAATCCATGTTATGAAGGATGAAATCTCATAAATTCTTTCTCCTAACATTAAGGTAGAAAGGAGCCACAAATCATCCAAACCTAAGGTAGTATAATGGTTGTAGGAAGAAAAGAAATTGTATTTGATGAGAAAGTGATGAAAACCTAAGGTAGTATTATGTTCTCTATTATCATTAATCTTTGGGTTTTTCCCTCCTTATTAAGTAACTCAAAAATGGTCTTAACTGATATAAGCATAGTGTATTGAGAGCTATTATGTTTACTAAAATAGTTGTAAGAGGTATATTCGAGGGAAATATGTAAACCAAAAATTTCAAGTATAGTGTCTCTTAATAGATGAATAGAAACACGCTAAATGTTGGACATTATGTTATAGTCATCATCTACTCAATGCCCTCAAAGATTATAAAATAATTAAAAAATACTAATGGGATTAATTATAGAGGAAATAGTAAGGAGATGTTTTGGCTCTTAAATAATAAAGAATTGAATTTAGCCATATTATTTGAAAAAGAATAGATGAGAGGAGGAAATGGGATGGTATTCATGTAGTTCCCCAGATGCATAGTCTTAGAATTGAGTAGTGTTAATACCAAAGTATTCAACTCCTTAAGAAACAAGATATCTCCTACTCCTAGAATAATTACCACTTCGTGTTCTAACAATGATTAAGAAAAAAGGATAGATTATGAAGAAACCTAAGGATAGGCTTTAAGAATTATGAGAGTAAATACCCTATAAAGACTATAAGAATGATAAATCTCTAAGGTATCAAGCGTTGTTTATTGATCAGTGTGTTTTCATAGTATGTTTCTAGGTTGTTTTTAGGCATTTTAAGTGTTGTTTGTGTGTTTTAATCTTAGTTAGTATGAACTTTTACATACTTTTCATTGTCTTTTAGGTGTTTGATTGTTTTTGGTATTGTTTAGTGTTTAAGGGGAAAATATGAACTTATTTGAAGGATGAGTTGATGCACTTTGATGTTTGAAATTGTAGGTAAAGAATGAGACTCGAAATCAGTATCAGTTTTCATATTACAACTTTGAGTCTAGATATCAAGTTTCAGGTAAAAAGGAGGTCTGGGGACGAAGATATAGTGAAAATACCAAGTAAATGTGAAAGTTGGAAAAAGCTGATTTGATAGGGTAACGTGGCAAAACTTGTAGGGACGTGTCTTATGAGTTTTTAGGATTAAAAGGTCGTGAGAATTAACCTAGCAGTCATATTATTACCCTAAGAGAGATACAAGATAGAAAATAAGCTTTTTGTGAATAGAAGAAAGGTGGAGAACTCAATCTTGGAAAGGAGACCATAGATTCAATAAATGCTATCCCGATTTTCCTAAAAAGGAGGCTTCAACATACACTATTAATGTTCTCTTTTCCTTTGCCTCCCTTGTGTTTTTGAATCTGAATATTACTTGTTTGAATATGATTATGGATTGCTAAATCTAGTTTAGCGATTTTTCTTGAATTGTTTATCCAACTTTATTCTTATTGATTAATGCATATTTGTTTGTATTGATTCTTAAGCTTATAATCACTTAAAATTGAGAGATTGTTTTGATTTATCTGAGTTAGGGTGTGTAACGAGAGTTGGTAACTTAAAATACCTGCAATTAACAGATTAATAAGTGGTTGAAGATAGATCTTAACTATTTTATTAATTACATATAGGATTGCTTCACATTTAGTTAAGTATTTAGGAAAGATTTTGTAGATTGAGAGATTTCAAAACTAATTTTATCTTATTTAGAATAGTAACTAATAGGGACAATTAGTTACACCTTGAGAGAGGGTAATGAAACTTTAGGAAATCTTAGGTCAAACACAATTAAATTGATAAGATAAAAGAAGTCTCTACTATTGAGTATCTTCATTGGTTTACTTTCTTCTACGTATATTTACATTCAAGTTTCATTAGTTTAAGTTTAATTTTCAGTTTCTACTATCTTATTTTTACCTTAAACAAAGTGAAGTTCAAATCGTTAGGTGTCTAGATTCAATCCTTACGGGATTGATATCAATTATACTATAAGTTACGTCCTGTATACTTGTAGCGTAGTTAAAACTAGCAAACAAGTTTTTGGTGCTGTTAGTAGGGATTGCAATTTTAGCATCTTTTTTTAGTTAAATTCTTTTGATTTAAGGATTTCTTTTTGATATTTTTATTGTTTGGTTGCAGGTGCTTGAACACAAGGAGCACGGGAAGGTCTATCGAACTTAGTGAAGTAGAGTTACTTCACTATGTGGATATGTGAATTATGTGGGTAAGACAACCATGATACATCATGATGTTTCTATGTTGAGACTAGTTAAATGGTAGTAGTAGTGACTGGCAACAACCACCAGAAGTGGTGGATCGACATTCAAATCTTTTTGTCAATTCTTCTCCTTGATTTTCGTGACAATTCTAGCAATAATGATACCTAAAATGAATATAGTTGTGAAGGGCTGGTCACGAGGAAGAGATTGATATATAATACTGACTAGTATGAGTCACCGATAGTGAAAAAAGGGTGAAGAGGATGGAAACGTAAATAGTAAATGGGTGAAAATGATGGAAATGTAAATAGTAATTTTTTAGGGGGTTGAAAATGAAAATATGAAAAGAAAATGAAGAAAAAGAAGTATTTATATAAATATAGGGTGTTACATTCTCTCTTCCTTAAAAAAAATAGTCCTCAAATTTTACAATAATTTTTATTAAGGAAACAATTATGGATACAACTCTCGCTCTGTCTCCCAAGTAGCTTCTTCAATATGACCATTTCTCTACATCACCTTAACCATGAAAATTTGTTTTGATCAAAACTGTTGCACCTGAGAATCCATTATAGCCACTGGCTCCTCTTTGTAGGTCAAGTTATCGTTCACCTCCACAATATGTGGTTGGAATACATAAGAAGGGCCTAAAATGTATTTACAAAGCATAGAAAGATGGAATACTAAATGAACTTGAGACATATCTGAAGGTAATGCCAATCAGTAAGCCATATTTCCAATCCTCTCAATTATCTCATAAGACCTAATATATCTTGGAGACAATTTTCCTCTCCTCTCAAATCTCATCATACCCTTTATTGGAGATACTTTTAGGAATACAAAATCTCCAAGTTGAAACTCCACTTCCTTACGCTTTAGATCAGTGCAACTCTTCTCTCTACTGACAACCGTCTCTAGTTTCTACTTGATCAATGGAATATTTTCTAATGTAATCTTGATTAATTCTGGGCCCTCCAACTGCCTCTTGCCTACATCACCCCAATATATTGGTGACCTACATTTCTGTCTATACAATGCCTCATAAAGTGTCATCACAATACTACTGCAACTGCTATTATTGTAAGCAAACTCAATCAAAGGCAAGTGTCATTCCTAGCTACCACCAAAATCCATCACACACATCCTTAACATATCCTATAAGATCTGAATTATCCTATCATATTGTCCCTTACTTTGAGGATGAAATGTCATACTAAAATCCAATCTAGTGCCCAATGCCTCCTACAACTTTCTTTAGAATCGATATGTGAACTGTGATCCTCGATATGAGACTATGGATACAGGTACTCCATGAAAGCACACTATCTGATCGATATACGCTTAAGCAAACTTAGACACCGAATAAGTAGTCTTCAGGGGAAGAAAATATGCTGACTTCGTCAATCTACTTACTATTACCCAAATTGAATCATATCAAGTTCTTGTAGAAGGTGTGCCAACTACGAAAACCTTCATAATTCTCTCCTATTTCTATTTAGGAATTGGCAGTAGTTGTAGCTTTCTTGAGGGCTTTTGATGTTCAGCTTTTACTTGTTAACATGTCAAGTACTTAGAAACGTATTCAGCCACATCCTTTTTCATACCGTCCCACCAATACGTATCACTAATATTATGGTATATTGTATGCCACATAGTATGCTTCTTCTAGAATCTCCTTCTTCAAGTTTCCTATATCTGGAATATACAATCTCCCATTCATTATGAAGATGCCTTTTCCATCGATTTCAAAATCTGTGTGACGTCACTCTCGAACTTCATACATAAATTTATGAAATTTAGGATCTTGACCTTGAGTGATCCTAATCTTGTTTCTCAGTACTAATCACACTTTAATGCTAGCCAATATTATTCATACATCTGAAATATGAAATTAAGCATCTCGATCCATCAAACCATGTAACTCTTTGGTCAAAGCTCTGCTCTCTACTATGATATTCGTCAAACTACTTGAGGACTTCCTACAAATGCATATATCATGACATTTGCCTTCCCTAAATGATAATGAATCATGCAATTGTAATCCTGTAGTAATTCCATCCACTTTCTTTGCCTCATATTTAAGTCTTTCTGCTGAAATATATACTTTAAATTATTATGATCAGTAAAAATCCTACATAACTTAGCATACAGGTAATGCCTCTAAATCCTTAAAGCAAAGATTACTGTTGTCATCTATAAGTCATGTGTAAGTAATTTTGTTAGTATTTTTTCAATTTTCTGGAAGTATAAGCAATTATCTTACCATTTTACGTCAATACACATCCAAGACCCACTCTCAAAGCATCACAATACAATTGAAATCCTCCACCTTTGTTTCATAGAGCCAATATTAGAGCTAAAGTTAAATATTCCTTCAATTTCTGAAAGCTCTCATCCCAAGAATTAGATAAAAAGAATTAGACATTCTTTTGTGTTAATCGGGTCAACAAGGCTACTATCTTAGAAAATTATTGAGCAAATCTTTGATAGTAGCTTACTAACCCTAGAAAATTCTGTATCTCTATCACTGCTTTTGGTCTTTCTCAATTCATCACAGCTTGTACCTTCTTTAAATCCACTTGTATTCATCTTGAGATACCACTTGTCCTAGGAATGTAACGCTCTTAAGCTCGAATTTACATCTTGAGAACTTAGCATATATATTGATGTTCTTGAAGTGTTTGCAATACCAATCGTAAATGTTTAGCATGCTTCTTATGTGTCCACGAATACAACAAAATGGCATCACTAAAGACAATTACAAATCTATCCAAGAATAACTTGAATACTCTGTTTATTAGATTTATGAAAGCTATTAGAGCATTTGTGAGGCCAAAAGATATTCTAAAAATTCATAATTGCCGTATTGAGTCCTGAAGGCAGTCTTCGATACATTTTCTCCTTTAATCATTAATTGATGATATCCAAATCTGAGGTCAATCTTAGAAAAGTACCTACCACCCTAAAGTTCATCAAACAAATCATCAATTCAAGGCAATGGATACTTGTTGTAGATGGTCATCTTATTCAACAATAGATAATCAATACATAATGGGAGAGAACCATCCTTTTTCTTCACGAACAGTACCAGTGCACTCTATGGAAAAGTGTTAGGTCTGATAAAACCCTTATCTAAAACAATCTTATAACTGCTCCTTTAATTCCTTTAACTCTGCAGGTTCCATTTTGTATGGAAGTATAGAAATCGAAGTTGTACCAGGTACTGAATCAATACAAAATTCAATCTCCTACGTTGGAGACAATGTTGGTAACTCTTCAAGAAATACATCTAGAAACTTTCAAACCATTAGAATACTTTGAAGACTGCTACTCTTTACAACTAAATCCTTGATAAAGGCCAGAAATCCTTGGGACCTTTATTTGAGTATCTTATTAACCACTACTGCCAAAACTATGTTGGAAGGAGTAGTTCTTATGTCTCCTTTTAAGGTAAACTTTTTGTCCCTTGGAATCCTAAACACCACTTCTTTCTCTCTATTAGTGTCTAAATAACCAATCCATTCTTAATATTACATCAAAATCTATAACTGACAGTACTATAAAATTCGCTACTAAAATTCTTCTAATAATCTCCACAGGATGGGAGTAATAAATCAAATTCGCCTCTATGACATCAATTAGGCGTAGATACTGATAAAGATTCATCATTTCTATCTACTGCTACTTTTAATCTCATAGCAAGATGGGTAATATAAAAGAATGAGTCACTCCTAAATCTATCAAAACCATAGCTTCTAACCCACAAACAAGAAAAATACCTGAAACCACTGCATTGGAAGCCTATGTATCTTGAGGGGTGAGAGTGAATGCTCTGGATTAACTACAACCTACCTGTTGAGAGATAGAGGACTGTCTCAGGTTGCGGCCTCTAAATCTACTTCCAAACCGCTTCCCTATAAATCCCTGCCCCTACTTACCACCAAATTGTGATCCCCCTTATGGCTACACCACACTAGAAGGGGACTATTGATATCCCATAAAGGGAAAATATCTGATCAAATACCCATACTGGCCATATCTATAACAAGCTCCTGGTGTTATGTGACATGGATCCTAATGCACTGTGTCACATTACTAAAAAATGGAGGAAGTTGAGCTGGAACTACTGCTCCCTAAGCTCTGCTTGCTATTATTACAACCTGCATCAGGCATGAATCTAAATCATCTCATATGTCTATGGCAGATTCCGCCTTATCATGAGCTCAAATGACCCTCTACTGAGAGCTCCCACTCTGACTGAACCCTGGCAAAAAGTTTGATTACTAATGCTAGTGTTGTTGAAAATTGGAGGATCTTACGGAGTGCCTCTTACTCTACTCTCCAATAGATAAGGTATCTTATTCCACGAGAATCTTCTCTAACTTTTTGGCCATATCCACTAAGATAGAGAATTTCTTTTAATAGCTCATAGTCATGCTAACGAAAGAGGTCCCAACCTTAACATATATTGGTTGCTCTTCCTCAACTCATCTGAAACAATCCCTGGGGCATAATAGCTCAATCAAGTGAAGTCTGTGGTGTACTCATCCACTATCCTCTCTTCATGTTGTAGGTTTAGAAACTCTGATCTAAGCATCTCATGAGTTGCAAAGGAGAGGAAATAGTCTATACATTTCTCTCTAAATTGTAACTAAGCCACTGCACCCAAATATGGAAGGATATGGTCTTGATACCAATCCTTGACCACCTCTTGCAAAGGCATCTCTACTAGACTCACCAGCTATATATCAAAATAGTGCAGCCTCCTGCCTCGTATTAACACCTCGATAAAAAATTAAATAGTTTCCCAAAGTCTAGTTCCATCAAATTCTACCAAATGAAACCTTGAATATGCCATAGATAACTACATATCTAACCACTCTTACTTTGGGGATGCAACTGGTGGAACTGGTTGTTGTTATTACATCATCATCTGCTACATCATCATTATTGAATCTTGAAACATTGCTAGCCTCTATCCCTGTTAGGAATGCTTGTATATTAAACCCAGGTCCCCTATAGACTCCCTGCGACATCTCTGACTCCTTCATAGTTTCCTCTTGAGCTCGAGTTGTCCTGCGCCTACCTTGCCTCCTAGTTAAAAAGGTATGGGAAAACGTGTCATGCTGGGCTGAAGATTTATCATGTCCCTCTTAGTTAAGTAGAGTGAGAAATTAAGCGCGTCTGTTCATGCTAAAATTGAAAGTAAAAGAATGGTTAGTATCACCAATTAGGATCGAAAAGTATTTTGTAAGGCGTTACTGAAAGAAGAAATAGATTCCTATGAGTTTGTGATGACAAAAAAAAAGACATCCTAGGCCATAAATCTATAACCTAGGCTCTGATACAACTTTATCACGACTCATCACAAGTATGTGTCCGACACATGAGACCCAAGTATTGAAAATTCAAATCATACGTAAGCTTGCTACTAATAACAAAATAAATTCAAGACACAAGAAAAGTAAAAGGACCATAGGATATGCTAATAATAATGTGTGTCAAAAAGAAAATGTACAACACATTAAATCATATCATTACGGACGTTATAATACAAGACAAGTGAAAATAAAATAAAAGCATACATAGAGATAGGTAGGTTGTAGCGAGCACATCTTGGGAGTTATTGTCATGAAGTCAGTGGAAACTGACATAAAACAAAATAGGTTGAGGGGAGTCAGATTTCGCTGAATAAGATCACACCGTCTTGTGATACTCAATGTTATGTGCACGATTATGTATGAATATAAAAACACACACATATCATATTATACTTCCAATCATATCATCAACCAAAAAATTAATCATGAGGGAAGAATATCTATAGGACCCTAATCTCTAAGGTTAATGCCTCACAATATTAAACATCAAATGACTGCAGGGAATTAAGTATCACTAATGGCCTAGCTATGCTCCTATACTCATATAGCCATAAGACTCTTTTAATCCAAACAAACTGTGAGGAGGTAAGCATTACCAATGACCCAGTCCTCAATCAAGGCATCCAAAATCATAAATATAATAAATAAGGGCCCAATTAGGAGCCAAGTATCAATTAGAATCGATCCATAATATATCTAAATATCATAAACATAATAACACTTATAATCATAACCAATGCGCATCTGGTCCTAATGTATATCCATCATATGGCACGTCCTAGAGATCCTTTTTTCTCACAATCACAATCAAACACATCACGCATAATCAAGATATTAATCATGCAATTTCACTAAACAAGCATCTTATTATATAACTATTTTCATAAATGTATGCAATACCCAAACTCAAACGTATTCACTCAGATATTTCAATGATAGGTATATAGACATGTGATAAAATGGGCACTCGATATAATATGAACATATTCATCTTAACTATATATATACGAGATATATATCTATATATGCATATAAATATGGGTATGCATGTTTATACGTGGTCATTCATACTAGCGTTGAACTTTATTCATTTTGTTGGTGCAAATACGGTAATTGTAAGTCGATATGAAATTATATGATAAATGCTTTCATTTATTAAAGCCATGATACAGGTCCTACTCCTGATATACTTATTAAATTAAAAAGGAATTATAATCAGTGCTACAAAGGAGTTATTTTCATGATTTTTCATGATTTTTAATTCACAAACAGTTGAGAATCTCACTATAATTCTTGAGAGAAAAATAATTCAAATAATTTGTAGAATTTTTGAAAAATTTTCTACAAAAGTCATTACAAGGGTCGCTAGAGCAGTAACCCCACCTATTGGAATATTCCGTCATTCACTGAAATATTCCCTCCGGTCTTTGAAAAATTTTCAGTCTCAAAATTTAACGATTTTAATACTAAATGTATACCAAATTAAAGCACTTGATGGGTAGAACAATTTTTTCTAAAACAACATACTCAAATTCTCAATAGATTTTAACAAATTGAAGAAAAACAATTGGAAACCCTAATATCTTTTCCTGTCAATCAACAACAATTTGGGAGGTAGTTGACGACGAGATCATAAAGCTTTTATTGCTAATGTCGAGACGAGTTGAATAGTGGTAGTAATAATTGGTAACAACCATTGGAAGTGGCAAATCGACGTTCGATTCTTTTGGTCGGTTCTTCTCCTCGATTTTTGTAATAATTCTGGCGATGATGATGATTGAAATGATTATAGTTGTGACGGGCTCTTCGAAAGGAAGAGATTGGTATATAAAATTAAATAGTTTGAATAACCAGCGATAAAGAATAGGTGAAGAGGATAGAAACCTAAATAGTAATTTTTTGGGGGTTAAAAATAAAATTATGAAAAAAATGAAGAAGAAGAGGTAGTTCTATAAGTTTGGAGTGTTACATGTTTTGTTTCTTTAAATCTAATAAATGCTATTTGTTTTTTAAACCAAAAAAATAAAATAATGGTAATCAATCATTTTTAAACATATTTTTATTTTTAAGAAAATTAAAATTAAGAAATAAAAAAAGTAAATCAAATGCATCCTAAATTCTTTTAAGATCCTTCTTCTACGTGGCCAACTTTGCTAAATTATTTATCAAAACTTTCTTTGATCACAAAATACTAATATTATATGTAATATTATTTAAATAATTTTATATAGATTTAAAAAAGACATAATTAGGAGAAGTTTCACTATAATTTCAAGAACTCACCCATCGACAAGCATTATATCTTCCTTTTTTATTGTTTTAGAAGTTATTATATTAGGGTTTATAAATATAAAGTTTCTCCTTTTTTATTATGAATATAGCTTTAGAGGAAAAGGCTATAGTTATTATTAAATTTATAAAATATTGTAAATAATTGATTATACTCATTATAAAAATACTAAAATAATAATTATATAATTTGACTCAATTTCAAAATTATGACAAAAATCATGATAAAAAAAAAGGAAACACAATCATCTTTAGTGATTTGTAACTAGTAAAAGTAAGAAATTGAAACCAAATATTCTATATATTATAAATTTACAAACAAAAGCATGAAATTACGGTAACGCATATAAACCTCATTGGTCGAACGTAGGAGTAGCCCATTGCCAAGTCGTCACCTCAATCTTCACAAATCCTCAGTCTTCCATGCTGCCTTTGTACAAGAACAGCTTGTCAGTCCACCTATCCACTTATATGTTACAGCTTAATTAATTATAACCAAAAACTAATTCATTTTTTCTTTTTCTAGAATAGAAAAAACAGTTACAAGACTATCGAATCTGAAAATTTAAGTTGATCAATTTTTTATTTTTATTTTTATTTTTATAAAATAAAAATAAAAAATACATGTACATCCAATGAAAAGTCGGTAATAAGTCCTTATGTATGGTCGCCTCATCCTTCATAGGTAATCTTCCCTTAGTAAAAGTGGAAACAAGAAGCAAGGACAATTGGCTGGAGCCGTTGGTCTTGCGTTGGACACCCAGATTCTAAAATAATTACATCTTGCGCTCTTTATTCTTAACAAATTGCAATGTAGGACATGGCATTATAGTGCACGGTGTATAAATTAGACAGCAAGGGAGCAAGGCTCGCTGTATTCATGCCAACAACAACTCATAATCCACATTATTCTCACTTTCCTTCTGCCTAGAGTTCATTAAGGGCCTAAATATTAGTTAGGGGACATAACTTCATCAACAGAACTATACCCTATTGATGGAAGATTAATTCTCGTCCTTCTAGCAGTGACAAGGATGACCTTAAGTTGATAGAGACCTAGATAATGCCCAGTCGTTCTGTCTATAATTTAATATAAATAGCTACTCCTCCGTCTCCTTTTCTTTTTTTAAAAAAATTTGAATATAATCATATAATTAAATTAAAATATAATAAAATATGAATATAAATTTATACGATTTATAAAATTTAAATTATGTTTACATTTCTTTTTGAATTCATAGGTAATAAATAAACTACTTAAATAATATATATATTCAGTCTTTAATAGTATTTATATATTAACTTTGAAAATTCTTAATTTTTTAGAGGAAGAAAACAAAAAGTGTTAACTTTTAAAATATTTTTTATATAAAAAAATAAGATTTCTTTGTGTTAAAATTAAATATAATTATATTTAAAATAATAAAATTAAATATCATATATATTTGATATTTGAAATTTTTTAAATATTACAATTAAATCTATCTTAATTACTTTTCTATCTTTAATTGACTTTTATGTATGACGTATTAAGTTCATAACTTACTAACAATGATTATAAATTATAATTATAATTCATAATTATAATTAAATAAATTTAAAATATTTATTTTTAACTAAAACTAAATTAAAAATGTCAATTCAATCCATCAAACATGGAGGTGTTTTAAGCTGAAGATTATGCTATATGGGATTGAAGATATAAACCCAATGATTTAAATATCGGTACCGCATCATACTGGTATAGATTTTCACCTTAAAATGGTATCGTATTGGTATAAAAATTTTTAAAAAAATTATAAAATAGTCTTTGAATATTATAAAATCTACAAGTAGTTCTTATATATATTATGCATCCCCTAAATATAATTTCAACTTGTTTCAAACATTCAATTAATATAGTAAATATAATACAATTTTTATACGATATTTATACTCATTAACATCAATTGTTATATACTTATTAAATAAATTACAACTTGAATTAATATAAATAAAAGAATAATCATCAAACTATCATAACTTAATATAAATAAATTAAAGTATTATGAAATATAATAATATATTTTTCTTCATTCATATTAATAATAAAATGAATAATTTTGTTTGACTAAAGAGCTTGTGTAACATCCCAAAAGTACCCTAATTGGGATTAGCATGATTAATTGAGCTCAATATAAGAAACTTTGGGAAAAAATCCGAAATTGGGCAAAATTGAAAATAAATTGAGTTGTTATGATAGAAAAAAAATCATAACTTTTGCTATGTATGTCCGATTAATGTGATCTACATATCAAATCGAAGTTAAGAGAATTATCTATGTTTTTTTTTACTTTAGGGATGATGCAATTCAGACCTGAAGAGCTTCAAAAAATTGCTACAAGTCAAGCTATTTAAGTAATTAAGGTTAGTGGTGCTTAATCGGTAATTAAGCAATTAATCCCTAATTTCATGGGACATTAATGGGGAACC
>JAOXYD010000009.1:9817362-9846438 GCA_028565735.1 Pinacopodium congolense | reverse complement strand
TTAAAATTTTATTAGATAAATATTAATTTTATAAATATTTTATAAAAAATAATTTAATATATTTTATAAATATTAATAAATAAAAAAATATTTTAAAAAATATTATAGTGTAATTTAAATCTTTTAAAATCATTATAGAACAAATTGTGCTTTTGCCAAACAAAATCCATAAGAATGAGTAATGACGTCATCAGTCTCAAAACAAAAAGGACAGTCCGTATCAAAGCGGCCTATCATGCTGCTCCCAAAGAGTTAGGCCAGACGTGACACGCACACTAAACCAAGGAATTCTAAAGCAGAGAAAGAGAAAGAGAAAGAGCAAATCGCATTATAATGGGCAGAGCAGAGAGACAGACAAGACAGACTGCCAATGTCAAGAAAGATTTCGTTCATGGCTACTAACAGCAATAATGCCGATAGAAAAATAACAGCAATGAAGCCAAGGTGTAATTATGACACTAGTAATTCGGCCATCATCTCTGTGCCTTTGTCTTTGATATTCAAAATCAAAAGTTTATAATTTTTTTTTTTTTCGCTTTTTCTTCGTCTCCCTTTTTCCTTTATTTGACTACACAATCACAATTCCTCTCCGCAAGGAGTGGAAGTGAAAAACAGGGAGCCTAGGACATAGATATAATAATATTATATAATAGTTTACTTTTCAAGTAATGATATTGAAGGGCTAGCTTTGGGATTTCTGGATTAAAGGTGGGATCGTCGTTTTTGTGTTCTTTGGGTCAAGACCAATCGTCGTCATCGTCAGGAAGTGGCGACACAATAGGGCTCCCGGAACAGGAATGACCTCCTTAGTTCCTTGCAGAAAGGAAATAAATAATCTCCTTTGCTCCCTCTCAACACTACCATTTCTTTTTTATCATTGCCCATTAGACTCTCCAAGACCATAACCTTGTTATTATTGTAGTTGTTGATGTTCCTCCTCATTAATGACGGCTTCTGTGCAGTGGGATTAAGAACTGTTGCGGTTCCTGCTACGCCCTTAGGCTTCCAAAAATACTCGTATGTGTTGAAGGATGCTGACGTTGCAGCTGCTTTTCCGATTGCTGTCACCGTCTCTTTCAGTGGCGACGGTATCATCCTAGCCACCGGAGGCCTTGGTGGGAGTGATTGTGTAAGTGGGGTTATTGGTTTCACTGCCATAACCTCCTCTTCCTCATCTTCTTCCTCCTCAAATTTGACTGGCGTGTTGAATTTTTTAGGCCATCTTGGGGTTCTGTTGCCTAAAGCCATGGATTTAATCATCAAAGGTACTAACTTGTGCACACTGACGACTCCATTTGGCAAATTTGGTGTAAGCTCCGTCACTATCCTCAACTTTTCCTCTCCTCCGTCATTTTCAACTTCCTCTTCCTCTTCCTCCTCATCGTCCGTGAGGTCAGCCTTCTCTTCAGGTTCTTTTTCTTCTTCACAGTTCCCAAGTTCTACTTCGAACTGGTCTGCTTCACTCCTCTTTGTTTCTACTTCTACTCGCTCTTCTTCTACTTCGTTGGAGCTATCGATGAAAGTGAGAACAAGCCGACCATCCTGTCTCTGAGCACGAAAATTGTTCTGTGCTGGAACGGAAACAGCTTCAAGAACCAATCTTCCATTGTCACGACGACACCTCATGTGCATCGAAGCGCCATCACGACTAGAAAGTGAAGGGATTGACGGAGGGAATGACTTTGCTGATGATTTCTGCCTGCTAGCTGCTGCAAGATTGTACTTTGCGACTCTCCAGTCCTCCATCTCGAACTTCTGTGCAACCTTTTCGTCTTTTGGTTGTTCTTCTTCTTTGTCATCATCCTCTGCATCACCGGTCTCTGAGGGTGGGTATGAAGAGAACCCATCAGAGCCAGTCTCGGATCCCAGACTTTCGGTGCAAATTTCCAAGCTTTTTTCGCTCAGAGAACTTGCTGATCTTTTAACAAGAGGGTGAACATAAAGAGGTGGCAGGTCCTTGGACTCTTGCGACTTCTGTGACAGAATTGAGCTCCATGTATCAAATTGTCCAGGTTTCTTATCAGCCTGGTTTTTTTCTTTCTTTTCTTGGATTGAGTTCCAAATTTCGGATTGACCCTGGTGGACCTCTTCATAATCATCATCTCCTTCAGATGGTGATGAGTAAGTGGAGGAAACAAGGAATTGCTCAGATGAAGCAATTTTTTTGAGAGGAGAGAAGCCATGTTGAGAAAGCCATTTCCTGGAGGACATATCAGCAGAGAGAGTCCTCCTTAGAGTAGGAGATTTAGTTGTGTGACAATCAGGTCCCAGAATGGAGACTATGCCCTGATTCTTAGCCATCAAAGTGACTTCTTCGTTGAGAGATGAAGACAAGCCAAAGGTCTTGGCAGAGGATGACATATCTCCAATCCAACAACAAAAATAGATCAAATCAACTTCTTTAGCTGCAAAACGAAATTTGAGAAGAATAAGAAAAAATAAAAATAAAAAAAGGCGCTCATAACGACATAGACATGCGCATAATACATACATGGGATTGATTACCTTGAGTAAGGAATTTATAGTACAAGAGCAACAGCAACCAACAAGAGGTCTACAAAGAGACCACTGAGTTGGGTTGCTAGTTGCAAGTGAAGAGGAACAAGAATTAGTGTGTATATTGCAAGAGGATTTGCTGTGGAATACGGGCTATCTCAGCAAGAGGGGACGAGTGTGGGTATTTGTAGGCAGAAGAGGACCTTGGAACCCTGTGCAGTTGGCCCCACCTACACGCAAAACATCACTCTTTACTTTTATATTTCCTTTATCAGAAAGTGCTCATCCATAGAAAGGAATAAGAGCGTGCAACATCACTCCATGGATTATATATCCATCTAATTACACGGAATTATTCTCATCCTGTAAGTTTGTACATGGTATAGAAATTTCTTGTATCAATACAGATTTACTTCAGCACCTTCTTATGGTTAATAATTTACATATATATTTATGATGCTTTTTTTTTTTACCCATCCCTAAAATAAGCATTGGTTTTATTTTTTGTGATGTCATAGTAAGATTAAAAAAATAATATGTCGGTATTTTTTTGTATATAAATTAAAATAAAAATACATACTTTACTTATTTTTGAATTATCGATATAAAAATTAAATTGATATCTTATGTTTAAGTTACTAGACACATAGGTAAAAAATGACAAGCTAACAATAAAGATCTTTAAATTTGTTTGATCTATGAACTCGTGTTCTTCTGTTTTTTTTTTTTTTTTCACTTCAAAAGTCGAGGTAATTAGTTGTTGGACATATATGTGTGCCTGTTTGAATTAATTTATATCAGTAGAGTTTTTATTAGTAGAATTTTTTTCTATAAATTTTTTTATAAGAAGAGCTTTTTTAAGAAGATAGTTGATTGTTTGACTGTCATTTAAAAAAGAATTTTTTTAAAAGAGATTTATAGCGTAGATTGTTTGGCAATATTAAAAAAAGTAATTTTGATTTTAACTATATTTTATTTTGCAATACATAATATTTATATATTATTTAAAATATATTAAACAATATGAAAAGTACAATATATTAATTATTATGTAATTTTAAACCATGAAACATAAATGAAAAAATATATAATCAAATCTTTTATATGTATTATAACATAAGTAAAATAAATATTAAACATATAAAAATAGTCAAATAATATTATATAAAGATAAATATTAAAATAAATATTCAAGTTGAGTAAATAGTTAAATACATAATAAATTATACATTTTATTGTAATGCAAGAAGATTTGCAATATGTTTCCATACATCATTATGTTAAATACTTAATTTATTATGGGGATATGTAGATATGTGAGTATTACGTGCATTATATTAAAAATATAAGGGTAAAATAAACTAAAAAATAGGCTCATTAATTGTCATTAATTAATCTGAAATATTTACCTAAAAAAGCCATTTTAGAGACTTTTATAAGAAGTTCTAAGTTTAACCTTCTTAAAAAACTGTATTTTACATGTCAAAAAAGTCATATCAATTAAAGAAGTGCTTTTTAAATCCACAGTCAAATACCTATTTTTTAACAAAAAGACTTTCGTGATGGAGAAAAGAGCTTATTGACCTCCTAAAAGCCCATCCAAATACGCACTATGTCTCCTAGCGAGAGGGAGGCTCCTCGCAGGGCTCTCCGACCCCGCAGGCCCAATACTTTATTTGAAACAAATATCTCTATGTTAAATAGTTGGTGGAATAATCGATGGAAAGTCTCAAGTAAGAGAGATGAAGATTTTGTGCCATAGATGTTATCATGTTCTTTTCTTTGTTACAGTTTGAGCTGAATAAAAAAATATTATTTCTATAAAACTCACATTTTTAATTCCTTCATTTAAAATACATAATTCTATATTAGCGAATGTTAACCAATATTGCTTGTATTGATTTGGATAAATTTCAAATTACGGAATGCTAAATCATAATGATTTTTTTTTTGCCAATTTCATATGCAAATAAGTTGGTCACTAAGATGCAAAATTTTTTAAAATTATTCCTTCTACTACATACGTCATATGTTACGGGTTCATTACCCTCTCTCCAGAAGATCAATATAATAAGATGTGTAACACTTACACTTATAAGTTCCAAGATCACCTTTTATCTATCCAATATGGAATTACCTTGTCAACTCTCCTCTCTTGGAATACCTAGCCTGACATTTTCCCTCGCCTAATTTTGTGCACTCTCGTCCTAAATGGCCCACTCTACCCGTCACTATCATCTTTTGTGACATACTATACTTGACATAGGGTCGAATAAGATCAACTTTCATGACCTGAAATAGGCATGTGACCGGCACGTAGGACCCGAGGTTCGCACAACTTAAGAAATCCTGTAACTACAGACGCTACAATGTAAGATAAATAAATATAAGGAAAGAACATATATAAAAGTAGGCAGGTCATAATGAACACGCTACGGGAGTCACTACTACGAAGTTGGTGGTAGTTGACCTGAAAAAAAAGTTGAGGGGAGTCGGACCTCGCTGAATAAGCTCACATTGTCTTACGATACCCAATGCTACACATGCCATCATACATGAATAACAAATACACACACATCATACTATATATCCACTCACATTATCAACACAAATAAATTGTTGGGGAAGAATATCTGTAGGACACTAATCTCCAAGGGTAAAGACTCACAATACTAAACCTCGAATGGTTTTTGGGAGCTAAACATCACCAATGGCCCAACCATATTCCTATACTCATAAAGCCATGAAGCTCTCTTAATCCAAAAGGTCTGCGGGGAGCTAAGCATCACCAACTGACCTGCCCTCGCTTAAAACAACCAAAGTCATAAGCATTACAAATCATGGTCCGACCAGGAGCCAAGCATCAATCGGGATCGGCCATAACATATCTCAATATCATAAACAACCAACTCTCATAGTCATAACCGGTGAGCATCCGGTCCTGATGCATACCCATCAGGTGGTACGTCCTACAGATTTCTCCTTCCCCACAATCATAATCACAATCACAATCAAACACATCATGCATAATCAGATGTTAATCATGCAAATTACTAAACACATATTCAATTATGAAATGAATGTCATACACGTATGTAGTATCCGAATCCGAACATATCCACTTTGATAATTCGATATAGATACATATAATCGCGATAAAATGAGTACGCAATAATAGATGTATATGTATTCACATCTATATGTGTGTATATATATATATATATATATCTAGATGCTCATGCATATGAATGTGGGTATGCATTCATGCGATCATCTAAACCAACGTTAAACTTATTCACTCGCTGGTATGAATATGGTAAATGTAAGTTGGTATGAACTTACCTAGTAATTGTTATCGTCTGTCTGAGCCTTATACTATCAATCCTGCTCCTGAATTACCTATTAAATCAAAAGGAAAATAATTCAATCAGTTCTAAATAAGGGTTATTGGACTCAAATAACAGTTTATGTAGCACCCAAATTATGAAAGTAATCCAATTATGCGATTTGGATATTATTCATATTCTCGCTTAAACTTTCTGACATTTTTAATTTGCAAACCGTTGAGAATCTCATTATAATTCGTTAGAGAAAAGTAATCAATATAATTTTTTCAAAATTTGAGAAAAATTTGTGTAACAGTATTTGAAAGGGTCGCCAAAATAGTACCTCCGATGGTCGGAATAGTACCTCTGACAGTCGGAATATTCCTCCGGTCACTGGAATATGCCTTTCGGTCACCGAAAAATTTTTCAGTCTTAAAATTCAACCATTTTTATACTAAATGAAAGCTCTTGATGATTACAACAACTTTCTCTAAAGCAATATACTTAGATTCTTAACAGAATTTAACAAATTAAGGAAAATAGTTCGAGCCCTAATCTCACTTTTCAGTTAACCGGCGACGATTCAGGCTGTGGCTGCCGACGAGACTAGCGGGCTTTTTCTCCTAACATTGAGACGAGTCAATTGGTGATAGTGGTGGTCAACAACAACCACCGAAAGCGACAAATCGACGATTGATGTAGTTTGTTAACATTTCTCCTCGATTTCTGTGATGATTCCAGTGATGATGGGGGTCGAAATGGGTATGGTCTCAACGGGCTCGTCAAGATGAAGAGATTGATATATAGTACTTGCCAGTTTGAGTCATCGACGGTTAAGAATGAGGGAAAAGAATGGATTTGTGAATAGTAAGAGTTAGGGGATTAAAATGAAAATACAAGAAAAATATGAGAGAGAAGAAGAAGAGTTTAATGTATATAGGTATACTAAAATGGTGAGTTACATTCGCTCCCCCTTACAAAAAATTTGTCCTCAAATTTTACAATAAGGTTTATTAAAGAAATAGATATAGATACATTTCTCTCATCTCTCGTTTTGTCTCCCAAGTAGCTTCTTCAATGCAACCATTGTTCCACATGACCTTAACCATGGGAATTTGTTTTGATCGAATCTGTTGAACCTGTGAATCCACAATAACTACCGATTTCTCTTCATAAGTCAGATTCTCGCTCACTTCTACGCTCTGCGGTTTGAGTACATGAGAAGGATCTGAGATATACTTGCAAAACATAGAAATATGCAATACTGGGTGGACTTGAGTCATGTCTGGGGGTAATGTCAATCAGTATGCCACATTTCCAACCCTCTCACTTATCTCATATGGTCTAATATATCTTTGAGACAATTTCCTCTCTTTCCAAATTGCATCACACCCTTTATCGGAGATACTTTTAGGAATATAAAGTCCTTGACTTGAATCTCAACTTCCTTGCACTTCGGATCAACATAACTCTTCTGTCTGTTGATAGTTGTCCCTAGCCTCTACTTGGTCAATGGAATCTACTTTGACGTAATCTTGATTAATTCTTGACACTCCAACTATCTCCCACCTACCTCTTCCTAATACATTGGTGACTTGCATTTTCGTCCATATAATACCTTGTATGCAGCCATCTCAATGCTACTATGGTAGTTATTATTGTAAGCAAAGTCAATCAAAGGCAAGTGTCAATCCCAACTACCGCCAAAATCCATCACACACATCCTTAACATATCTTCTAAAGTTTGAATAGTCCTCTTAGACTGTTCATTAGTCTGAGGATGAAATGTAGTATTAAAATTCAATTTGGTGCCTAATGCCTCATATAATTTCCTTCAGAATCGAGATATAAATTGGGATCCTCAGTCTAAAACTATCGATATAGGTACTTCATGGAGGCATACTATATGGTCGATGTACACTTGAGCGAGCTTGGATACTAAAAAAGTAGTCTTCACCAGTAGAAAATGTGTTGATTTTGTCAATCTGTCTATGATCACCCAAATTAAATCACATCAGATTCTTGTATAAGGTAAACCAACCACGAAATTCATTAAAATCCTCTCTCATTTCCATTTAAGAATTGGCAGTGGTTGTAGCTTACCTGAGGGCTTCTGATACTTAGTCTTTACTTGTTGACATGTCAAGCACTTAGAAACATGTTCAGCCACATCTTTCTTTATACCATCTCACCAATAAGTATCTTGAATATTATGGTACATCTTGGTGGAACCCAGATGAACATTGTAAGTCGCATAGTGTGCTTCCTCTAGGATCTTCTCCTTCAGGATGTCTACATCTGGAACACACAATCTCCTATTCATTATAAGGGTACCTTCTTCATTAATTTCAAAATCTACATGTCGTCCTTCTTGAACGTCAGAGATAAGGTTTTGAAATTTAGGATCTTGACCTTGAGCGATCCTAATCCTTTCCAATAATACTAACCGTATCCTGATACTAGCAAGTAATATTCCTACATCTGAAATCTGAAACTGAGCACCTCGATCCATCAAATCATGCAACTTCTTGATCAAAGCTCTCCTCTCTACCGCGATATGCATCAAACTGCCTGAGGATTTCCTATTCAATGCATTTGCCACAACATTTGCCTTTTCTAGATGATATTGAATCGTACAGTCATAATCCTTTAATAATTCCATCCACCTTCTTTGCCTCAAATTCAAGACCTTCTGCTGAAATATATACTTTAAGCTCTTGTGATCCATAAAGATTTCGCATATCTCGCCATACAAGTAATGTCGTTTAAGGCAAAGATTACTACTACCATTTCCAAATCATGCGTAGGGTAATGTTATTCGTGTTTCTTCAATTGCCTAAAGGTATAAGCAATTACCCTACCATTTTACATTAATACACATCCAAGGCCTATCCTCGAAGCATTATAGTACAATTGAAACCCTCCGCCTTCCATTAGTAAAGCTAATATTGGAGTTGTACTTAAACACTCCTTCAATTTCTGAAAACTCTCCTCACAAGCATTGGACCAAATAAATTGGACATTCTTTTGTGTCAATCGGGTCAACGGGATTGCTATCTTAGAAAAATGTTGAACAAATCTTCGATAGTAACTTGCTAACCCGAGCAAACTTTGTACTTCTGTCACGGTCCTTGGTTGTTTTCAATTCATCCTTGGCTGGAGCATTTATAAGGCCAAAGGACATTACTAAAAACTCATAATAGTCGTACCGAATCCTAAAGACAATGTTATATACATCATCTCCTCTAATCCTTAGTTGATGGTATCTTGATCTTATATCAATATTAGAAAAGTATCTAACACCCTATAGTTAGTCAAACAGATCATCAATTCGAGGCAGTGGATACTTATTGCGGATAATCACCTTATTCAACTGTCGATAATCAATACATAATCGAAGAGAACCATCCTTTTTCTTTACAAACAATACCGGTGCACTCTATGGTGAAGCGCTAGGTCTGATAAAACCTTTATCCAAAAGATCTTGTAACCGATCCTTTAATTTCTTTAATTCTACAGGTGTCATTCTGTTTAGTGGTATAGAAATTGGAACTGTATCAGGCACTATGTCAATGTAAAATTCAATTTCTCATTCCGGAGGCAATTGTGGTAACTCATTAGGAAACACATTTGGAAACTCCCGAACTACCGGAACACTCTGAAGACTGCTACTCTCTACAGCTAAATCTTTGATTGAGGCTGAAAATCCTTGAAACCCTTGCCTGAGCATCTTATTAGCAACTACTATTGAAACTATATTAGGAGTAGTTCTCCCTTCTCCCTTAAAGATAAACTCTTCGTCTCCTGGAATCCTAAACATTACTTCCTTCTCTCTACAAGCCAAGGTAGCATAATGAGTGGATAACCAATCTATTTCCAATATTACATTAAAATCTATAACTGGCAGTACTATAAGATTTGATACCAACCTCTTACCATTAATTTCTACGAGACATGAGTAATAGATTAAATTCACCTCTATAGCATTAACCAGAGGAGTATATGCTAATAGAGATTCTTTCATCCTAACTGGTGCTATTTCTAATGTTATAGGAAAGTTGGGTGACATAAAAGAATGAGTTACCCCTAAATATATCAAATCCATAGCCTCTAATCCACAGAAGAGAAGGATACCTGATACCACTGCATTAGAAGCCTATGCATCTTGAGGGATAAGGGTGAATTCCTTAGCCTGCCCATGGCTTGCCTGATGAGAGATAGAGGGTTGTCCTAGACTGCGGCCTCTAATTCTACTTCCCATTTATCTCCCTCCAAATCCTAGCCCTTGTTAACTACCAAACTGTGATACCCCTTGTGGCTACTGAAATGGAGGATGTGCCACACTAGAGGAAGACTGCTGGTATCTCATCACGGGGTAATCTTTGATTAAATGCCCATACTGACCATATATGTAGTAAGCACCTAGTGGTATATGACATGATCCTTAATGCACTTGACCACACTGCTGATAAACAGAAGAAGTTGAGCTTGAACTACTGCGCCATGAGTTATGACTGCTATTACTACCTCCTACACCAGGGGTGAATCTGAATCCCCTAAGTGTCTACGGTTATGCCTCACCTTCCAATGAGCTTGAACAACCCTCTATCGAAATCTCCCACTCCGGCTATATTCTGGAGTAAAGTTTGATTGCTGCTGCTGTTGTTGCTGAAAACTAGAGGATCCTACAGAGTGGTTCCTACTCTACTCTCCTGTAGAAAAAGTACCTTATTGCACCATAATCCTTTCTAACTGATTGGCCATATCCACTAAGGTATAGAAATTTTCTCAACAGCTCATAGTCATGCTGATGAAATGATGTCCCAACCCTAGCACATATTGATTGTTCTTCCTCAGCTCATCTGAAACAATCTCTAGAGCATAACAATTCAATCGAATGAAATCTGTGGTGTACTTATCCACTGTCTTATCTCAACGCCGTAGGATTAGAAACTCTGTTCTAAGCGTCTCACGAGCTGCAAAAGAGAGAAAATAGTATATAAACCTCTCTTTAAACTATGCCCAAGTCACTATGCCAAAACATGGAATGATATGATCTCGATATCAATCCTTAGCTACCCTTTGCAAAGACATCTCTATTAGACCCACCAGCTGTATATCAGAACAATGTAGCTTCCTGCCTCACATCTCCACCTCATCAAGAAAATCAATAGCTCTCGAGGTCTAGTCCCGTCAAACTCTATTGGACGAAACCTTGAATATGTCATAGATAACTGCATATCTGATATCTTATACTCTGGAGCTGCAATTGGTGGAATTGGCTATTGCTGCTACTACTGCATCATTATTATTAAGTCATAAAATACAATATTGTTAGCCTCTATCCCTGTTAGAAATGCCTGTATATCAAATGCAGGTGTTACAGGTGCCTCAGGAGCTGCTTATGACACCTCCAATGCCTCTATAAAGACTGCTTGAGTCCAGACCGTTCTGCACCTACCGCGTCGTCCAGTTGAAACGACAGGGCTGGATGCCTCATCTTGTGTTGAGGCTTCATCATGGCCCTCTTGGTCTATTCAAGTAAGAAATTAAGAGAGTCTATTCATGCTGAAATTAAAGGTAAAAGTATGATTAGTACCACCGATTAAAGAAGAATTGTCATTTGGAATAAGTTACTTTAAAAAGAAATGGATTTCTATATGTTTGTAGTGACAAACAAAAGGACATCCTAGGCCATAAATCTTTAACCTAGGCTCTGATACCAACTTTGTCACGACCCGAAATGGGCACGTGATCGGCACGTGGAACCCGAGGCTCACAACACCAAATCACATGTAAGCCTACTACTAACAGTAGTATAATTCAAAATAGAAGGCCCGTGCAATATAATAATAGTGCACATCAGAAAGACATCTTACAACTTAAAAAATCCTATCACTGTAGACATTACAATGCAAGATAAATTAATATAAGGAAAGAACATATAAAAAAGTAGATAGTTCATAGCGAACACGTTACGGGAGTCACTGCTACGAAGTCGATAGTAGTTGAACTGAAAAAAAGTTGAGGGGAGTCAAACCTCGCTGAGTAAGCTCACACCATCTTACGATACCCAATGCTATGTTTGCCATCGTACATGAATAGCAAATACACACACAACATACTATACATCTAATCATATCATCAACACAAATAAATTGTTGGGAAAAAATATCTGTAGGACCCTAATCTTCAAGAGTAAAGACTCATAATAGTAAACCTCGAATGGCTATGGGGAGCTAAGCATCACCAACGACCTAGCTATATTCCTATACTCATAAAGCAATAAGGCTCCTTTAATCCAAAGGAGTTGCGGGGAGCCAAGCACCACCAACAGACCAACCCTCACTCAAAGCATCCAAAGTCATAAGCATAATAGATAAGGGTCCGATAGGGAGCTAAACATTAACCAGGATCGGCCATAACATAACTCAATATCATAATTCATAAACAAGCAACTCTCATGGTCATAACCGATGCGCATCCGGTCCTAATGCATACCCATCAAGTGGCACGTCGTACAGATTTCTCTTTCCCTACAATCACAATCACAATCACAATCAAACACATCACGCATAATCAGATGTTAATCATGCAAATTACTAAACACATATTCAATTATGAAATGAATGTCATACATGTATGTAGTACCCGAACCTGAATGTATCCACTCCAATAATTCGATATAGATATATAGAATCACGATAAAACGAGTATGCGATAATACATATATATGTATTCACCATCTATATGTATCTAGATACTTATGCATATGAATTTGGGTATGCATTCATGTGGTCATCTAAACTAGCGCTAAACTTATTTACTCACTAGTATGAATATGGTAACTGTAAGTCGGTATGAACTTATTTGGTAAGTGTTGTCGTCCGTCTAAACCTTGTAATATCGTCCTGCTCCTGAATTACCTATTAAATCGAAAGGAAAAATATTTCAATCAGTGCTAAATAGGGGTTATTGGACTCAAATAACAGCCTAAGTAGCACCCAGATTGCAAAAGTAATCCAATTATGCGATTTGTATATTATTTATATTCTTGCTTAAACTTTTCGATATTTGTAATTCGCAAATTGTTGAAAATGTCACTATGGTTCTTTAGAGAAAATGATCAGTATAATTTTTTAGAATTTTTAGAAGTTTTTGTGTAATAGTGTTTGAAAAAGTTGACCGAATAGTATCTCCAGCGATCGGAATATTCCTCCGGTCATCGAAATATGCCTTCCAATCATCGAAAAAATTTTAGTCTCAGAATTCAATGATTTTTATACCAAATGAAAACTCTTGATGAGTACAACAACTTTTTCTAAAGCAGCATACTCAAATTCTCAACATAATTTAATGAATTAAGGAAAAATAGTTCAAGCCCTAATCTCACTTTCCCATCAATCGGCGGTAATCTGAGTTGTGGTAGTGACGAAATCAGAGGGCTTTTACTCCTAACATTGAGACGAGTTGATTGGTAGTGGCGGTGACCAGCAATAACCACCGGAAGCGACAGATCGACGATTAACGTAGTTCGCCAACTCTTCTCCTCAAATTTTGTGACGATTTTTATGATAATGGGGGTCGAAATGGATATAGTTGCAACGGGCTCATCGAGATGAAGAGATTGGTATATAACACTTGCCAGTTTGAGTCACCGACGGTGAAAAATGAGTGAAAAGAGTGAATTCGTGAAAAGTGAGAGTTAGAGGGGTTAAAACGAAAATAAGAGAAAAAATATGAGAGAGAAGAAGAAGAGTCTGATATATATGGGTATATTGAAACGGTGCGTTACATCAATGATTAGTTCTGATACCACTTTATCATTGGATCATTACCCTCTCCCTAAAATTCGATTCGATAGGGTGTACAGCCTCAACGCTTATAAGTTTTAAAATCATTTCTTCTCTGTTCGATGTAGGGTCATGCTGCCTACTTCCTTTCGTGGAGCATTTGGTATTATACTAATTGCAGTGAGAGAGTGCAAAGAATAATAGCGAAGAGAGCGATGGATCCAAACAAAGAAGATTCCAGAGAAGAGACAGGAAGCGGGAAAAAAACCTAACTTGTCTTATACTGATCGGATCGGTTATATAAAAATCGGTTATCCATCTTGTTACATAAAAATCGAACGATTTTTACACTTATCGATTTTTAAAAGAAAACCGAACGAATAAACGAAGTAGTTTTGGATTAATTGGATTGAACTCACTGGTTTAGTTCAATTTCTTAATCCTTGGAAAATACTCATGATGATAATTGTATAAATGATCCTTAAGTTTAAAATTACCAAAATTATCTTGTATAGGAATTGTTATATTTTGATGCCACTTATGACTTTATTATGTTTGATACTACTTATGATTTATTCTAACCATATAAGTTTCACTCGGTAGTCATTGAATAGTTTACTCAGTAGTTATTAGATGTAGTATGAATTATATATGGAGGTAGCTGAGTAATCAATATAAGATTCCTTACTATAAAGTAATTAAAGAGAATGCTTCATTATTATCGATTAGTACTGATTTAAAAATTCTTTAATTAAGGTGGAATGACACGTTGAAAATAATTTTTAAATGTCATTAATAAAATTAATTATTAATAGTAGAGAACTAATATGATTAGACTTAAATAGAATAGACACTAATTTCATACTCTATATATTATTGAAATCTTATAGACGAAAAAAATTAAATTATACGAAAAATTATGTACGGAGAGGTTAAGTTAAAATAATTTGACATTTATAATATTTAGTTAGTCATGATATATTAATAGATATCAATCTTAATATATGATTATAAATTATTTGATTGGAGAATTAAATATAAATTAAAATGAGTTTTAATTTATCTAATTCTAATTATGAATTAGAATTTATAATTATTATCAACATATTAGGAATTTAATAGATCACACATATAAATCAACTGAGAAGAATAAAATTAATTAAATTGAACTTAATTGTAAAATTTTAAAAACTTTAGGATCAATTTTTAATAGTTTAATTATATTTAATTTTAATATTAAAAAAAACTTATTTTTCTCCTATATAATAGAAAAAACAATAGAGAAATTAGCACTTTTCATCTCCCGTTTCTCAATTATTGAGTTTTTACAAAAATTAGTCTGTAGAAAATGTATGCAGTTAAAGTGATTTATCCTTAAACAAAGATATGAATTAAGATTTATAATAAGAAACGAATTTATATTCATATTTATAATAATTTTAACATTAAAGAATTGAAGAAAATTTTTTATTTTATTTCTACTGCATGTCATTCAATCACGTCTTGATTTCCCAGATCACTTAATATCCCCATCATCCATCCTTTCTTAAAAGTTAGCAAACAAATCAAAACAATTAATTTCATGTCATAGTTTGCACAGTAGGAGAAATTATTCGCTAATTGACAAGAGAGAATACTCATTTGCTACGAATTCTCGTGCTATCATCTAACCATCGTTTCCTTGAAACTAATTAAACAAACATTAAAGAGTAGATAAGTCTGAGCTCTTTAAATAATTGAAATTGATTGACCTAAAAATTAATAATTTAATTGAAATTTAATTCAATATTTCATATATTAAAGTCTAAAATATTTATCATAAATAAAAACTTCTTATAAAAGAAACACTAAAATTCAATTTTTATGTCGTCGAAGAAAATAAAAAAATGAAGGGCCTTGGTTTAACATGTATTGGGACCCTAAACAGCAATAATTTTGTCCCATCCTTAAATTTCTTCCACCTCACGTAAGCTTTGTTTTTGGTCTCATGTATGGTGCAGTCTGAGAATGGACAAGTCATCATGTGGTTTATACGTACATGGGGATGCTGACAGTATGGGTGCACCACCAAAAGGCGATGATGTTGATCACTTCATTCAAAACCATACAAAGTCATCCACTTTTCAATTATTATCCATATATGTACAAACTACAAAGAGAGCATTAGACAATAACCTATAAAATGAATTATTATTTGGATTTAGATATTTTGAAATTTAATAGAATAACTATGCTAAAACATATTATGAATTTTATAGTTTTAATTTAACTTTTAGCAACAAATTAGTGAAAATAGACGTAAACGGACATTGATATTGATTAATTTGTAGGCTTGCCAGAACCCGAGTAGAGGGACAGAAGGAAAAGATAGCAAAAAGTAATGATGCCGTTTGTCCCTATAAAGCAGTACCACTCAACCTCTTATACTATTTCTTGTAGCCCATCTTTAAATTTCTATTCACATTGCTTCACCTTTCAATATTCTTCCTTTTCGGTGAATAAATTACACAGTTTTTAATCAGTGAGATTGGAAATTGAAATTAATCTTAGGACATAGTATTCTCAACTGCGTTAAGACTATATATTGATTAAAAATTTTAATCTCATGTAAATAAATTGCAATTGGGGAGCAAAATTATGTTGATCTCCATTTGTATTCCAATAATTATCTTTATGAGAAAATAGGATACCTCGCTAATGCATACCAAAGAGGTTTATTTTTGGTGACAGTTAATTAGGAACGTTTAGTTCAATTATTTGTTTATATTTTATATTTATATTTATATTTATATTTTTTGTGATTTTACTTATTTTTGTGTATTTTTAAGTTTTTGTATTGTATTTGTGTATTTGTGTATTTTTTATTTTTTATTTTCATGATTAGAAAAATAAAAATAAAAAATAAAAACAAAAACTAGACAGGATGTTTGTTTCTATTTTTCATTTTCTTTTTCTACTTTTGCATTTTCTAAATACAAAAATTACATTAATACAATACGAAAACTAAAAAAGTACAAAAATAAAAAAGCATAAAAAATCAATAAAAACACAAAATAAAAATAAAAAATAAAGATAAAAAGTTAAATCAAATGAGTCTAAAATAAACAGATCCTTAGTGTTTGGATTATGATAACTTGAATTTTAATTTTAATTCTATTATGCATTTATCTATGATTATGGAAATGTGTATATAATGCCTCTGACTGCTAGAGTACGAGTAAGATGAAGAAACCTGCAAACATTTGGAGTAAGATGGATGATGAAGATTTTGCAAGGGACTCCTAAACACCACTTATTTTAGTTAAGTGAAAATCTCCTTTATTATTTGAAGAATAAGTTTAGAAAAAAATTTTCTTTCGTGATAAATTAGAATTAATTTTATAAAATTGCTTCAAATGGTGTTTTATAAGAATTTTGAAAATATATGATCAATTTATTGACAAAGATGTACTGGTATAATATTATAAATTTGTAAATTCATCAAATAATTAGAGGATAATTTATTAAAATTCCAATAATTTAACATCCTTCTTATATTTTGAACGGAAATAAAATGACTTTCATCAACATTATTGGATGTAATGGTCCAAATAAACTTCCAATTTTCCAAATTTTTTTTCAACAGAGATGATAGAATGTTATAATTCATCTTCAATCATACTTAGTTTAGAGTTTAAATCCCAGCCTACAATCATAAATGTGATAGTAATATTGTAGATGGGAGTATTAGCGTTCCCATCATAAATCACATTTCAGCGTGAATGAAATTCACATTTATAATGATGTGTTAAAATTCCATCATTAACATGGAGTTTTTAGCATAAGTAACTACTAAAATATATGTGTGAAATTGTTAGACTAATAAAGCATATTTGGAGTAAGTGATGTGTGTGTAATAAGTAAACAACTAAACATATGTGAGTAAGTGAACAATTACATAAATTGTGTGAGTGAAGTAGTAATGGTGTATTTGGTTTTGTTTTGAAGTGAAACCCCTTAATTATAAATAGGTATTGTAAAGATGTATCTTAGCATCCACCAAAAGAAGAAATAATGAGTATCAAAAGAGAGAGAGAGAGAGAGAGAGAGAGAGAGAGAGAGAGCGAGAGAGAGGTGAAAGCCTTTGTAAAAGTAAGTGGTATAGAAAATTTGTTGAGTGTGTGAAGTGTCTTCTATAAGTCTTTTAATAGAGTTTTAAAAGTGTCTTGTTACTTAATAACAATTATTTATTCGATTTATTTCTGAATTTTATTCAACATTTGGTATTAAAGCCAACGTTCAAGAGAAGGTTGATTTATTCAATATCAACTATGAAAAAAATTAACAGTTCAGTCAGTGTCGTTAAGAAACTCAACCATTCAAATTACGGAGATTAGAGTTTGTGCATTCAATTCTACTTAGAAGGGTAAATTTTGTAGGAGGTCGTAGATGAGACAGAAGTGGAGTCAACTATAAAAGCCGAAACCATTAAAAGGTTAAAGGTTAGAGCCAACAAAGCTATATACGTCATAGCTGTTACAGTAGAGAGAGATTTACGTCGACAAATTAAAAATGCGAAAACACCCAAAGAGTCATGGTATTTATTAAAAGAGTTCTTCACTAAGAAAAATGACACAAAACTCCAGCAGTTAGAGAACCAGCTTTTATCAACCTCGCAAGGTAATATGATAGTAAGCGAGCATTTTGCTAAAGTAAAATCCCTATGTGAACAAATAAGAAAGTTATATCCTGAAAACGAAATTAGTGAGACGAGAATAAGGAGAATTATTGTTCATAACCTAAGACTATAATATGATTCTTTGGTCACTGCTACCCGCAGATGGGTCAAAGAGCCAATATTAATAGAGTTGAAAAGCCTATTGTCCAACCAAAAGGACTTACACATACAAAAGTCTCGAGGATCAACGAAAGATGAGGACAAAGCTATGTTCTTGAAAATAAAAGGAGATGAAAAAGGTTCAAAACAAGGACATAAAAGTAATAATGTGAGGAGAAAAGATTGGAAATTAGGCCAAAGTCAAAGAAGTTTCCAACAAGGGGGAGCTGGTGGAGTAAGTGGTCGAGATACTAATAAAAAAGATGATAGAAAATATTACAGCTGTGGTGGTAAAGGACACATCGCTCGAGATTATTGAAAGCCAAAATGTTACAACTATGAAGGTAATGGTCACTTACATCAAGAGTGTCAAAAGCCAAAAAAGGCTGAAGGAAATACTGTCGCTTTACAACAAAACAGAAGAGAAGAAGATTGGGATGAAACATCAGTCGCAATAGAGGAGAAAATGACACCTCAAAAGACTGCGCTCGTTGCAGTAAGTGAGACGTTTATTAACTATGAGGAAGATTGGATAGTTAACTCGAGTTATTCTAATCACATGATAGGGGATATGACGAAGTTCCTTAGTATGGAGAAATAAAAGGATGGAAGAGTGGTGATCACGACCAACAATAAAAAGTTACCAATAGCATATGTAGGAAAGACGATCGTGACACCGCAGTCTAGATATCACCAGATACAATTGAAAAAAGTGTTACATATTCCAAGCATGAAGAAGAATTTTTTATCCGTGTCTCAACTCACAGTTGCAAGAAACTTTGTAGTATTTAGACTAGATGATGTGAAAGTATTCAAGACCTTATAATTGCCAAAAGAATCATTAATAGAAGGAAAATGGTGAAAGTCTATGTACGTCATGCCAGTACAGGAAGCATATGTTAACAAGACCAGGATTATACAGGATGTTACTACGAAAAGGCATACCAATTGCCTTACGAAGAGTCAGTAATTAGGGCAAAAGTACCATTGGATTTAGTGCATTCAGATGTATTTGGGCCAGTAAAACAAATGTTAATTAGTGAATTCAAGTACATGATCACTTTTATTGATGACTATTTAAGGTACATATGGGTCACAATCGTGGTGGTCACCCCAAGTAATAGCCTTGCCAAATTTAACAGAGATAAAGAAAAAAGCTACAAGAGAGGCTAGATGTGGAGAATGGAGAAGAGAAAAAATAAGAGGTAGCAGAAGAAGGCACCCAAATTGAAAATAAGGAGATTGAGGGAGAAAGTAGTATCTCACCAATGAAACAGCAAAGCCTATGGAGAACAGGTGTGCATAAAATCACAGAAGAAGAGAGACCAAGTCAGGAAGAAGAGTTAGAAGAAAATAAATCAACTGACATACAACCTCAAAGATTAACAAGACAAAGGAAGCTAAACTTGAAGTATGCAAATGTGACACTTGTACAACACAATGGTGTGAAAGAACCTACTACAAATGAGGAGGTATCATATAGTAGAGAATGGAAAAAGGCTATGAAAGAAGAGATGGAGACACTACAGCAAAATGAGACATAGGAGTTAGTGCCGAAACTAAAGAATGTTTAATCCATCTCATGTAAATGGGTGTATAAGGTGAAGACCAAGACAGATAGATCGTTTGAAAGGTACAAAGCTTGATTAGTTTGGATTCTCACAAAAGAATGGACCAGATTATGATGATACGTTTAGTCCAGTGGCAAAGATTACTAAAGTACGTGTTTTCATAGCCTTAACTGCTACAAAATGTTAGAAGCTTTGATAGATAGATGTGAAGAATGCTTTTTTACATGAAGAGCTAGATCGAAACATCTACATGGAATAACCTCATGGTTTTGAAAGTAGGATCAGGATATTATTCATCGTAATCATGTTTGCTAACTGAAGAAGGTTTTGTATGTAGTAAAGCAGGCACCAATAGCGTGGTATGAGAAGATTGATGAGTTTCTAATAAGTAGGGGATACGAGGTAACACCATCAAACTCAAGTCTGTTCATAAAAGTACAAGGTGAAAAATTGGGTATAATCCTTATTTATGTAGATGATCTTATCATTACTAGAGATAATGAACTGGAGATTTTTTTATTAAAAAAGTAATCTTTCAATATGCTTTCAAATGAAGTAACTTGGAGAGTTAAAACACTTCTTGTGCTTAGAGGTTGAGAGAACTGAGGATGGACTTTTCTTATGTCAATTAAGTATGCTCAAGTCTATCTCGACACCAATAGATCTTAATACTCGACTGGGTTTAATAGAAGGAAAAGACTTGAAGGATGCAACGATGTATAGGTAATTGGTTGGTAACCTAATCTATCTTACGTTGACATGACCTGATATATTATACACTATTGGAGTTGCTAGTCGCTATATGTAGAAACTCAAAAAGCAGTATTTGGAAGCAGTCGGGCAAATATTAAGGTATACTTGAAGAATACCATTGATTATAGTCTTTTATATAAGAATGGAGTACCATGTGAAATTATTGGATATTGTGATGTGGACTATGTTAGTGACCATAACACTCAACGTTCCACAACCAGTTATATATTCAGTTTTGGTTCGTGTATTATCTCATGATGTAGTAAAAGACAACTAACAGTGTCATTATCCAATACAGAAGCAGAATATAGTGTAGCAGCTATGACAGCTCAAGAATATGTTTGGCTAGTGCAATTGTTAATTTGTTATACGATTCATAACAATTGAATCAGTAGTGATTTTATATTATGATAATCAATCAGCAATACAATTGTCAGAAAACCTTGTGTTCCATGTAAGCATGAAGCATGTCGAGGTCCATTATCATTTTATCTGAAATAAGGTGTTAGAAGGTGATATTAAGATGAAGTATATTAAGACAAATGAGCAAGTTGCAGATATTTTGACTAAAGGACTTAGAGTGAAAAAGTTTGAAATGTTTCGAAGTCAACTTGACATGATCTCAAGAATGACATTAAAGAAGAAAGATGATGATGAGGGGGAGTGTTAAAATTCCATCAATAACATAAAGTTGTTAGCATAAATAACTATTAAAATATATGTTTGGAATTGTTAGATTAATAAAGTATATGTGGAGTAAGTGATGTATGTGTAGTAAGTGAACAACTAAGCATATATAAAGAGTAAATAAGCAATTACATAAAATATGTGAGTGAAGTCGTAATGGTGTATTTGGTTTTATTTTGAAGTGAAACCCCTTAACTATAAATAAACATTATAAGGATGTATCTTAGCATCCATAAAAGAAGAAATAAAGAGTAACAAAAGAGAGAGAGAGAGGGAGAGAGAGGTAAGAGCGATTGTAAAAGCAAGTGGTATAGAAAATTTGTTAAGTGTGTGAAGTATCTTTTTTACGTCTTTTAATAGAGTTGTAAAAGTGTTTTGTTACTTAATAGCAATCATTTATCTGATCTATTTCTGAATTTTATTCAACATGATGAATTGTGGTCGTGACATCGTTCAATCATAGTTACATTGTTCTATTGCGGTGGAATAAAAAATATCAAAAACAAAAAAAAACAAAGAAAAGCAGATAAAGAAGACACATAATCAAATAACTGCAAGGAAAAATGAGATTAAACATATTTCATAATCAAAATAAAAAATTTAATTACAAAAACTTGAATATTGAATGTCGGCTTTAAAGCTAAAATTTCATATGGATACTTTCAAACATGAAAAAGTAAAGGGATCTAGAAATTAAAGCTAGAAACAAGCAAAATAATTAAATTGATTAGGGTGAGGGTTTCATTAGTTTAACATAGAGAGAGTGAGGAAATATAGGCAATAAAAGTATAAAAAAAATAAAAGAAAGGAAGAACAATAGTGAAAAGAAAGTGAAAGAAGAAAAGGAGCATTGGTGAAAGGAGAGAGTAAAAATGAAAAATAAAATGAAAATACTTTAAAAAATAATAAGACGTATATTAATGTAAAATTTCTTTTTATCAAGATTATTACGCCCTAATATAAATTTTTTATAATTAAAATTTAAATCTTATTTTATTTTATGATATTACATTATATATTTTTTGAAAAGTCCATCTTTCATATGATATTATAATAGTATCTATTAATATTATAAATTATTTAGTTATTACATTATAAAATATATAATTATAGATATATTAGATATTAAATTTATATAATAAAATTTAAATATTCAAATAAATTACATAAACTAAGAAAAATTTTAATGATTGTAACACTTATAATCCATAATTTAATTTATATAGAACCCACAATTACAAAATATAAAATACATCTGCAATCATATTTTTAATTATGATTATAATTATAACTTAAAATTTTGATTTGATGGACCAAAATTTTTTAAAAAGTTAATTTTCATAATAATTCGATCGAGAGTGGAAAATTTATTAAAAGATTGAACATTCAAACTTGCCTATGAAAATTGTTTAGAATTAGTGTTGAGTTTCTCTCTTTATTTATAATTCATAATTGCCAATAAAAATCCTCTTTATAATGTATAAATTTTTTTAAGAGAGTTGAAATTTGAAAATTGAGAAGACAATGCTTACCTTCAACCAATATATGTTCATGGATACGCATAATGACATTATGATAATTGGACTGAAGAAAGTTTCCAAAGTGTTATATTTAAGAACGAAAAGTTAATAGATCATTAAGTTCCATATTTACAATCTTGTATCTAGACACTTCCTTTCGAAAGCATCCTCCTCATTTATTGATTAGTCTGTTCTTAATGATCCTAATTCCAGGTTCTGTTTTGGACTAAAGAGGAACCTTGCATTTAAAAAATTGATAGTGAGAGGAATTTGAAGTACAATTACGTGTCACAAAATTATAAGGCATATATGCAGCACCATATAATTCAATTAATAACTAATGGTGCAGTCAAATTCTATAAAGATTCTTGATTGAGCATTTTCTATGTAGAAATTATAACTAATTCCTGGAATGTGTTTCCTTTACGCATAGAATTTAATATTTATTTATTTTTATATATCAAGTCAAAGCACCTCGATTGGCCATAATCCTACACATGTACACCTTAACATTAATTAAAGAACCGATTGGGGTATTTAATTAAAACAGCCAAAATGAACGCTAATTTAGATGAGAAAAATGAAGGAATATTTATCTATTTTGGATCATGATTATCCACACGCGTCTTGGCGTCCAACAACTGGATGGATACAGAATTGACTCAAATGAATTATTATGTGATGGCTCCGAATCAGAATTTCACTTTGAAAAGTTTACTACTTTCGTGGCTGAACAATATATTGCTTAAAATTTTTAAACACATTTTGATCTTAGGATAAAAAGTATTTTCGTGACCACTGACAAATAAAAAGGGAAGGAGGTATGAAGATATCATCCTACCTCAGTTGCAAACTTGTTGATTCTAAAAAATTATTAAATAACACAAGAATAGACGCAGTAAAGGATTCTTGTCCATTGTAATAATTCGATATAGTCTTCAGTCAATAAAGATGGCCTCAAACTTAGTAATAGATTAACTTAATTTAGAGTTAAAATTTCAACTTTATCTTTAAATGTAAATATTTGTTATTTTACTTTAAGGATAAATAATGACATCGTCATAATAAATTCTAGTTTCAGTGGCACCAAATGATTCCAAGATCTAATAGTTAAAGTAAATTTATTAAGTGCATCCACTTAGCGATAGCAGCCTGAGATTTTTGTTCTTTGAAAAGGGATAGAAGCACGGTTTTAAATTTCGTTTCGTATCGGTCGGTATTGACTGGAAAACGAAACAGAATACCTAAATTTCGTACCGGATTTAAATACTGGTTGGTACCGGCCAGTATTACTGGTACCGGAAAAAATTTAAAAAAATTTTTTTTTTGGAAAAAGGAAAAATTTTATATTTTGACATTTTTAAGTTTAAAATTAAGTTTAAAATTATACAATATAATACATTTATATACTATTTTATAAATTTTATAAAATTTAAAAATAAATTTATAATTTTAAAAATAAATTCGGTATCAGTATCGATATTGACCGGTACCGATACAATACTATTTTAAAGATAAATCTGATACTAATACCGGTACAGTATTCAAAACTTTGGATAGAAGTTGAGAAGTTGCGTGAATTGGCTATGGTCAATTGGTAATTATTTAATTTATGTGGAGATTTCGCCGTCCTACGAAAGTTTACTAGATAGGTATAAAGGTGATATATAGATTAGCCATAGGATAAATAATTATAGATGGACCCACCTAATTTGATTAATGGCTAAAAAATGTTGTTGACCATTGATCAAAGAAATAAATTGTCTAACCATTTTACACCATTATAAGTTAGTGAGTGCCAAAAATATTGTTGATACCGTTTGACCTATGCTAGAAGTATAGCTTAGCCAATGGATGGTGGAGTTGGAGACTGGCACTATCCCAATTAGCATCAATATCCACTTATTCGCATTTGGCACATGACTTTTGAACTTTGCTTTGGTGGAGTTGTGCTTTGCAATTGCTAACATTATCCCTGCACTGCTATGTTGTTAATTTCATCCTTTTTCCGGTTGAATGAAATTAAGTTTTATTACATATTTTGCTTGTAACAAAAGTTAGGTACACGCTGGGTAGACTTCCAATAATCAATTATTTAAGTCACTTAAAGACAAATTTTGACACTTGATACATAAATTTGTGGGAAAAAATAAATTATAAATGAGCTAGTCCAATATTTGAACTTTAGTGATCATCGTAATTATACATTTATTTAATCAAATATTCTTTATCTTTATGTGTTATTATTAGTTATATTTTCATTAATTATCATTCAAATAGAAATTATAATAAGATTATAATTTTGAGATTCAAATTATAATTTTTTATTATTTTTAAAATGTTTCTAATCATAATTTTATCAAGACAGAATATTGATAGAATAGTTAGACTAATACATATTATATTTCTTTCTTATGAAGAAAGTAATCAATTTTATATATTAAAGTATGGAGATACTTAAACAAACGTATAGATGCTTATTAGAGAATAAATTCACTAAACTGACCTAAGGATTCCAAATAGAGTATTACTTGTGTGTTTGTAGATTACCTCATTATGATAATTGTACAATTGAACTTTAGACTTAAAATTATCAAAGTTAGCTTATATAGAAATTGTTATGTATTTTACGCTACTTTTGATCTATTATTTAGATTAGTTCAATTCAGTAGTAATTGAATATAATATAAATTATATAGAGATAGTTGAATGAATCAATCAAGAATTTTTCATCCTAAGGTAATTAGGAAAAATATTTACTATTCTTGATTAATAGTAATTTGGAAATCTATGGTCAAAATAAATTGAAATTTAAAAAGGTTATTTTCACATATCAATTATAAATCATTTACTAATTAGTAAGAATAAATATGACTGAATTATTTAAAATAGACACTAATTCCAAACTCTACTTCTAAGTGGAGTATTGGATGATGAAAGAATTAAATTATACATCATAATTATGCCTAAACAAGTTAACTCAAACCACTTTTACGTTCATAATATTTAGGTGGCTATGACATATTACTTGACGTTAATCATGATCTATAATTATAAATTGTTTAATTAGATAATTAAGGATAAATTAAAAGGAGTTTTAATTTATTTAATTCTAATTGTGAATTAAAATTAGAATTTATAGTTATTGCCAACATATTAGGAACCTAATGGATCACATATAAAAATTTTACTAAAAAAGAGAAAATTTATTAATTAAGATGGACTTAACTGAAAAACTTTAAAAACTTCAAGGATCAATATGTAATATTTGATCTTATAAGAATTGATTTGTAATTATGATTAAAGTTTGACTTTGATTGTAATTTTGATAAGTTCTTAAGTTATGAAAATTAGATTTTTCACTTAAATAGGAAGAAAAAGAAAATTTTAACTAACGTTATACTATTCTTCCTCTTAAATTAAATTTGAGTTCTCCTTTGAACCTTAACCTGTAGATACTGTTTGAGGCGAATGTTTGAATGACTAAGTGTTTGAAAGATTAAAGAAGAAGAATATTCAACAAGGAAATTCAAAATATTTTAGTGTAATCTTGTTAATCTTGTTTATGTTTCAAATTAAATCTTGTTAAATTAGATTTATGAGAAATTTTTTATTGAAATTCTGTTGTGTGCCTTGATATGATCTTGGCATGTTTCCTAACAATGGTATTAGAACCATACTTAATAGTTTAAATTTAAGTTATATGCTTAATTCTATTAGATTTGATGTATACAAAAGTTGTACAATTTTTAGTATTCTGAAATTGTTTTAAAATTGTTTTATTTTTTTTGTAATTTATGAATGTTCTAAAGTTCTTACTATTTTCTATTGATCATTTGTGCTTTAAAAGAGCTTCAAAGCTGATTATTGCTTGTGAATATGTTGTCTACATGTCTATTTTTCTACTTTGGTGTATTTCTTATTATCACATAATAATGGTTATCTGGAAATGATGCTTATGTTGTGTAAATGTGTTTTTGGAAACATAGAAATATGGATGTTTGTTTGTAGATTTTCTTAAAATGACTTCTTTAAAATAATTCATGCTTTTAATATTCACGAATGTACTGTGAAAAGTGATTTTTTACTATTTTTAAAAATTAATCATATTTGTAGTTCGAAACCTTTCATCATTTTTCCAATTGAGCCCTATATCTTTGAGACTTCCTATTAAAGTCCTATACTTATACGGATTAAACAAAGACAGTCCTTTTACATAGGTATAGAGCTGCCTGTGATTAATCCGCATATGTATAGGACTTAATTGAGAAAATTATAAAAGGTTTAGGACTACAAATATGGTTATCTCGATTATTAGTTGTCATAAACCTTTCACAATTTTTTCAATTAAGTCCTATACCTATGCAGATTATTCAAAAGCAGTCATTGACCTTTGAATAATTCGTATATGTATAGAACTTTAATAGGAAGTTTAAAAAATATATGACTCATTTGAAAAAATAATGAAAGGTTTAGGTCTACAAATATGATTATCCCTTCTATAAATCATTTCACTACCTGTTTTTATGTTTTATACATCTTGAAAACTTATGAAAGTTTCCCTGTATTATTTTTATAAAGTGATTATAGCTCTATTATGTTTTATTACTTGCTACTTGCATTTGTTTTCCAACCTTTTGGTATTATTTTAAGTTTCTATAAGTTTGTACTACTTATATCCAGATTGTGAATCAATATAGAAATCTAGAAATGTTTTAGAAATGTCCACTGCTCATGTTTTCAAGTTTCTAGAAAACTTAATATGTTTGTCTCTAAGAAAATGTTCGTAGGATGAGTTGCGTTTCTGGAAAATTGTTTTTAGACTGGTAAAGATGAATAAAGATTCATATTTTTTCTAGAAATACTTTTGTTTTGATCAAATTGAGTTCCCTAAAACAAGTTTAACTATGTTTCCTAAAAGTTGGCACTAGCTTGTTAATTATTGTACCATTTACTAAAAGAGTTTTAGTGTTTCATAACTGAAAGCATTTCAAATGGGTTATCATAAATTCAATGTTTTTTATTTTCTAGTTCTTTAAAATTCAAAATGTTTGAGTTACTGCTTTGAATTTATTTGTTTATAAACGTTTAAATGCTTAAATCTCTAGTGGTATTCAATGAATTGGTATAACAGATGAGTTTGAAACGTGTAGACTGAAAATCTGGAATTTTCGTGATGAGCTTTTGTTTATTAATTAAATTTAAATGAATGTTAGGTTTGTTTAATGATTAGTGTCAATTGAATGGTATGAGTTTTTGGTTCATTGGCGGTGACAGTAGTTGCTAGTGTGCTCACCTTCAATGGAGGTTTAGCTTTCTCTCTCTAATATATTTATTAGAGAAGGAAAGTTATTATTATCTTTTTCAACCCCATAAAGAAGTTGACGACAACAAGAGGATGAGAGTAGCATATAGGCATTAGAGAACAAAGGCAAAATAATAGAAGTTTGACACAAAAATGAAATGAAAAAAGGATTTTGCTTAGAGAAGAAGGAATCTCCTAGCCTGCGAGTGCACATGCAAGCAGCCTTGTCCTTTAATTTTTTAATTTTTTTCTAATTTTTTAATAAAATATTTTTTTCTTAATATGATGAAGATTAAATTAGTTTAAAACCTTAATAAATTTAGAAATTTTGTTTTCTAAGTTTGAAAATAGTTTTCAAGGCTTATATATATTAGGAATAAATGTGAACTTTAGTTTAGCTTTTCAAGAATTAATCAAATTAAATTAATTATCAGATCAATAATTAGAATCAAATAAAGCATTCAAATTTTATTTTATAATTAGATTATATTAGATAAATTAATATAATGAAATTATGTTAATTATAATGAGACCTAGAAATTTTTAAATTCTTCATTAAAATATTAAGTACATGTTTAAAACTTAATAGATGCCTTCCATTACTAAACAGATAAATCGTAGTTCTGTTTATTATTAAGCTTATTAGGTAAATTTGAGGCATTTAACCTAAATATATTTAATCTTATAATGACGAGTTCTACTTAACTAAATTTATTTCATTTAGATAAATAAATTCATGATCATATTAATTTAGAGACATAGTTAGAAATAATATATTAGATATATTTTGACAAAGAGTTGTCACTTAG
>JAOXYD010000009.1:9785668-9798086 GCA_028565735.1 Pinacopodium congolense | reverse complement strand
ATCATCAAGCCATATGATCATTCAAAATACTTTAATGATATGCTCTAGACATCGTTAAGAATTTTATAAAGCCAAAATGACATGAATTATTAAAAACATACTTTAAGAGATCTTTAACATTTTTTACATGCATGTTATATAATTCGAAGATTTTAATGCAATATGAAACTTCCAAACCTTCTTCATAAATTAATGCATTAAAACTTTTCAAACTCTTTTCATAAACTAATATATGGAGGCAATTCATCAAAAACATCAAACCTTTTAGTAGACAATTTTGTAAAAAGAACTTCTAAACTACACTTTTATAAAATTTCTAAACTCCTCCCCAATGAAAGTGATTTCTTTTAAAAATATGTAAGTACAAACTTTAAAATACAAGAGACGGATCAAAATATCATAAATTACGATTATAAAAAATATGCTTATAATGCTTTTATATGCTTCCTTATATAATTTTTAATGTAGTATCAAGCCATGTAATTTATAAAGCATCTAAACACTTAAAAAACACTTAAAAAGATCATATTTTATCAAGACAAAAATCTTGTTTTTCCTAAACATGCAAAATCTAATGATATATGAATGTCATTCATAAAGCTCTTCAACTAATTTGAGATACTTAACGAAATAAAGACACTTTAAAACCCATGTTCATGCAATCCTAATCATGAATTCTAATTAATTAAACATGTAAAAACTTAAGAACATTCAATTAAGCACTTCAAAAGCATCAATCATCAATTCTGAATAATAATATATGAAAATTATTCCTTAAAACAACCTAAGTGCACCATTAAACTTCTAACATCCAAATAAATAAACATCATTTAAGACTCTAAAACATCCAAATCATCAAATAACATTCAAGGCATTTTCAACAAACAATCATATATATTCATCATGATAAGTTTAAGGCATACCTCCCTTTTTCGTTTATCAACTTTTTACTTCAATTCTTTACTTCCTTAGCTCAACAATGTATGTGTTGGTGATTTTCCTCTTATACTCTTGGAGATACCCTTAAATGCCTAGAAAACAAATTTAATGAATTTTTTATGCCCATGTCATCTTGGATTTTTTATAGTTAGTTTCATGCCTATCTCGTCTATTAGGCAAAACGTTCAATTATAACAGTAATGCTCTACATGCCTAAAGCGTCCACAGTAATGACAAACCAAAGGTACATATGATTTATATGTATCTCCATGAACATACCTCAGTCTAGAATCATTAAAACTCTTAAATGCTTCATATAAATGATAATGAGGTCTCAAGTTGTTCTTATATACATTTTTAGGTTTAAATATTCTTCTTTGATGCAATTCTTATCTAGAGCATGCAAGGGATGCATTCCACATCTTAAGATGAGAATTATAGACATTTCTATATGCATACATATGATCATGAGGAGCATATGAAGTAGAAGACCTATATGAAACATGTGATTTTTGTACATTTTTTAGGAAATATGTCTATTTTTTATGCCATTCACATTCTTCCTATATGATGGTCTTGACGTATAAAAAAATGTATGATGATTCTTCTTATGATGGGAGATAGATGATGAAGGCCTAGAAACATTTTTAATGGATAACCTAGGTTCTTCTTCCTATAAGTTTTTTCCTTTAACAAATTTAGTCATACTAAAGAAAGATCCATTGTCATTAACATAACCTAGAACATATTTATCATTTATAATCTTTTGACCATTCAGTATATTTTCTAATTTTTCACTACCTTTAATGAATTTAGTAAGTGAATATTTAAGGGAATCTGTTTCTTTCTTTAATAATGTATTTGCTTCTCCTATTCTATGCTCACTTCCATCTACATTCATCAATTCTAATTTCTTCTTTAAAAACCTATTTTCTTTTACCAATTTTGCATATCACAATCAATTGTATTCTTTGATTTTAACAAGTTATGCATGTCATCTTTTAACTTCTCATTTTCTACTTTACACGCGTCTAAAGATTTCAATGTTTTCCTATACTAAGTGTCTAAGTCCTTGATACTTTTAAGTATGAATTGCAAATATTCTACCAACTTATCATAAGACATATCTATTTCACAATCATAATTCTTATGAGAACTTGAACATATAGCTTCATCATCATTAATATCATTATCATGAGTTTTAAAGCAACTAATTATATCATTACAAGTATTAATGCTAGTGCGTACTACTTCTTGCTCCTCCAAACTTTTGTTGAATACTTCTTCCTTAGAAAGCTCCAATTTCACTTCTTACTTGTAAGGTTCAACTTCTTGAAAATGATTGACACCTTTATATAAATTTTCTAATCTACACTATATAGCATTAACAGATGTACACTTTGAAATTTTATCAAGAATTCTCTTATCTAATACATAATATAAAACATTTAAAATTTGACTATCCAAAGACACTAATTCCTTACCCTTTTCATCCCATTCTTTTTTCATCCTTATAAACTAATTTTCGATTTACTAAGGGCTTGTTTGTTATGTCTTTCATTTTTAGTTTTGGTTTTCAATTTTTTAAAACACAAAAATCGAAAAAAATAGCAAAAAAATAAAAAAATATTAATACAGTAAAGAAACAAAAAATAACAACACAAAAATTAAAAAAACACATAAAAAATAGTACAAAAACACAAACTACAACCAAAAACTAAAACCAACAACAAATACCAAACATCTCCTAAATTTGTTGGAATATAAAGACCTTCTGAAACTACATTCTATAAATCAACACTATTACCAATTATGAAACTTTTTATTTTCTTTTTCCAAATTAAGAAGTTCTCTCCACTAAATATAGGGGGTACATAAGTATCTTTACCAAAAAAGTGTCATCTCTTTTTACTCACTAATCCGTTAGAATTATACCATAGTGAGATCTAAGCTTTGATACCTTGGTTCAATACTTTATGCATAACTTATAAAGTCACTATCATATTTTCATTCACCAATAATCATGCATGACTCAGATTTCTATATCAACACCATCATACTCTTTTTACACAAAAAATAATACATTATGTAAACATGCAATTTCAGTCATTACTATTATAACATATGATCTTGAATGTAAGCTCTCCAATTCACATCAAGTCATTAAGAAATTTCACATAATATTTAATAATCACAATTTTGCACATATCTCTAGAATCTCACACTTTGAATTGCACATAAAATTTATATTAGCACACAATACACAAAAATAACGCAATAAAGCTCTTGTGTTACTCCTCTTCTTTGTCATTTAGGCCTAATTATTTTAAAAGTTTAGTTAGACACAATTTAAACTAAAAGAAATAAAAATGAACCTATTTAATTTTTAATTAAACTCCCTTATACTTTATCATTTTATTATTATATTTACTATATTTATTATTTCATTATTGTATTATTCATTGTTATTATTATTAGTTAATTTATTAATTTATTTTTCTTCTCTCCTCTTTTCCCTCATTCTCCAATTTCTCACTCGAACCTCCTCCTCCTCCTCCTCCTCCTCCCCCCCCCCTCTCTCTCTCTCTCCCCAATCTTCCACTCACTTTCTCATTTGAATCTCTTCTCTCATTCTCTCATTAATCTTCCACTCCCTCTCACCTAAATCTCCATCTCCCTCTTTCCCTCAAATCTTCCATTTTTTCTCACCTGACTCTCCCTTTTTCTTCTTATTTGGTACTCTCTTTACTTAACTTGTTCTTTAGAAATAATTCTTAACAACAAGGCATATCCAGTAGTAACCAACAATAATAAAAATCCCTTAAGTATATCCTTGTCTTTGAAACATATAGTTGCTTTAGTACACAGATACAAAAGGTTGTATATTTTTTAACAAGACACACAGAATCCTAACCTAAAACAATTCTCCTAATATTAGCCACACAACTATGAACAAGAAGTTTCAAACATAGTAGATTCATCATCATATATATTAGGTCTTACAAACATTTACTTTACAAAACCAACAACACCATAACCCTAAAAATGGAGTTCTACTATAATAGATATTTAAGCGACAAGCAATTAAAGCTAAGTTTAAGAGGAAATAAAAATTTGAATTGGGGTCTGAGATTACTTGGAGAACATAACTAAAGTAGAGGAAAAAGACTAAGCATGGAAACTTTTGCATTTTATAGGGAGAGAGAGAGAGCTTTATAGTGAGGGAGAAAAAGAATGAGAGAAGGTAAGAGTTTTTTATGAAAGGATTCCACTACGAGGGCCTAGCAACTGGGAGCCTCGTAGCCCTTATAGTTATAATAGGGGATATTGTAATCATTTAACACCATAAAGGGATATTAAAAGACCAATCCAACCCCTTGTTATAACTGGGGGGTTGCAGGGCTCCCAGTTGTTGGAACCCCGTAGATTTTTCGTTTATGAAAAATCTATACTATCTTTAGTAGATTTACTACCAAATAAAAGAGTAATCGAAGAGGAGAGAGAGGAAGCTTCTACCCATTATCTAGAAAAGAGGTGTGAATTTCAATAGCATAAATGTAAAAGTTAGTTATTAGAAAATATTTTAAAATCAAGTGTAACAAATGTCATAGCCAATGTATACATATTCTCCATTTTGCTAACTACTTTTTATAAATGCAATAGGAAACAAAAAATTAGATTTTGAAACACAATCAATTAATAAAAATACATTTTTATACTAATAAAGAGTCAAAATATACAAAATAATAATAATTTAAGTATTATTAATTTTGATAAGTATAAAGGTTAAGCAGTCTTTAATTTAGATAAAAGGTGAGTTAAACTAAAACCTTAAACCTCTTAAATCAGAAGAATTCTAGAAGAGTTTATTTTATTACTGTCACTTATGGTATCTTTCTGCTAATTATTGTCTTAAATTACTACTAGTTTTGCTTGACTAATTAAAACATAATTTCTTTTAAAATGAACTACCATGTTCCATAAGGGCTTTGAGTTAACAATTTTGATATTTTCTACTTCCTTTTTGCTAGGTGTTAAGTCTCAAAAGATAAAGCTTGTTTACTCTTATGATAGATAAGTCACTAAACAAGTAAGGAAAAAAAACCAAATTATTTGGTATTAGTTTTATTTTTATTTAAATATAATAAAAATTGCTTAATTGAATTTGTAATTTTTTTCAATTTTAATCTTTCATTATTTTCACAGTTTACAAAAATCATAAAATTAATATTATTTTTATTTTCTTTTTTCTCATAATCAAATTTATTATTAAATAAATAAATATTAATTGTTTATTTTATATTAACTACTAAAAATATGATTAATATAATTTAATTATTAATAATAAATATTATATAAGGGATAAAACAAAATTAAATACTTTATTAATTCATAAAAATAATAAATCTCTAATTTTTTTAATATTACATAATAAATATGTAATATATTGATATTAATAACCAAAATTTTTTTAGTTTTTATTTTAGAAAATAAACAACTAAACTAAAAACACAACGAATAGAAATGAAAGTAAATTGCCTTATCTTTTTTTTTTTTCATAAATCCTTAATTCATCTTAAAGTTCTATAGTTATAAAATTTAACCATCTTTAGCCTTAAGCATGTCTTGAACTCCCAATAAAATATATGAAAAAAAAAAAAAGGAACAAGATACCTTCTTTTTCTTTAGCAGTAAAATTCATAATTATTATAATACACGTTGAATAAATGGGAGATATATCATGAATTTCGGATAAATTATTTGATGAGATTCGTAATTAGGAAACAAATTCTGTTTCAAATAATACTTGTAAGACCATATTATTTCCCCGTCTAAGGGGTTTTTATAATCATAAGCCTTTCCTGGTGCTTCTAGCTTCTCTAATTGGAAGCAGTGCTGCTTCTTCTAATGCGAAAGTAATTTATAAGACTCAGAATCCAGAAGTGTAAACCGATTGACACCCTCCAACTTGCACATAAATAAGAATCAGAGACGAGTGATATCCACAAGAATCTCAGTGGGCAAGTTGCTTCCATTTTAGTACAGACACAGGTCGGACCCTAAACTTAGGGCGGCAGGTTGTGTTAAGACGAAGCCAGAGCAATGTACAATCGGAGGTCTGAGCTATTTAGCGCTGCTTATGAAGCGGATGCAACGGTTTTAGTAATGGGGATTGATCAATCGAGTGAAGCGGCGATTAGAGAGTAGAGACAGAACCGGGCTTCTTCTTCCATACGACAACAGATCTTGTATCCAAGGCCGCATCAGGTCGAGCTATATTGGTCTTGATATCTGATGGGCCTATCCTCTGCAAATGACCCAAAAGCTGCTTCCATTCAACTTCTATTTTTAATTTTTAAAATTTTATTTTCTTAAATTAAAAAAGGGGCTATGTTTATTGATTTTTTGTATTTTGTCCTTAATTTTTGTGTTGTTGTACATTTATTTTTATGTTGTTTTCATTAATTTTTATATTTAGAAAAAAAACAGAAAACTAACATGTTTGGTTTTACTTTTATTTTTTTCTAGTTTTTATTTTTTTAGAAAAAAATAATACAAAAACTGAAAAAAAAATTGTTACAGCATAAAAATTGAAAAAAACAGTACAAAAATCTAAAAGAACACACAAAAACTAAGAAAAACATACAAAAACTAAGAGCACGTTTGGTATCACTTCTTATTTCTGTTTCTTATTTTTGTTTTTGTATATGTGTATTAGTTTATGTGATATTATTATTAGTTTCTGTGTTATTTTTTGAATTTCTGTACTATATTAGTATGTTGTCTTTTTCAGTTTATGTGCTATTTTTATTGGTTTATGTGTTTTTAAAAATAAAAAACTAAATTGAAACCAAACAAGGCCTAAACCAATTGACCCTAGGATGTTTGTTTTCGTTTTTATTTTTTATTTTTTAAATACGAAAACTAAGGCCATGTTTACTTTCGTTTTGAATTTTTGTTTTGGTTTTTTGTTTTTATAAATATAAAAATCGAAAAAAAAAACATACTAATACAGTACAAAAATCGAAAAAAAATACAATAACTAATATAAAAATACAACAACTACAATACAAAACTACAAACTACAAATCACAAACCACAATCCAACTAAATATCCCCTAAAAAAACTAGTATAAAAATTTCAAAAAAACGAAAATTGAATCAAACTAATACAAAAACTCAAAACTTAACCAAAACACTTCCCAAGAATTCAATTATAAAAGCATAGCATTCATTAGTGATGTTGCAATCGCACATTCGAGCAAGAGCCCTTGTTATCTTCTTGTTTACCCTAGTCTATAGACAGCTATGAATTAGATAATTAACAATGCTATATATCAATAGTTTGGGTATCACTTCTATAATGAACTGTTTCCAAAAGTTACGCGGTTTCTTGAGTAATTGCTAGTATGGAAACTGGTTTACCATAAACTGACATTGTCTTTCTCAGAACTTGCTGCTGAAATCCAAGTTCAAATCAATATTGATATCGTTTATTTCAGCTACCATTTTACAGTGACAAAACCTGTAGTCGTAGTTCCCATGTTCGTGCTACTCCACAGGTCCCATGTAAGCAGGATTCTGAATCTTTATACGTGTGAGATGCTAATGATACTTTCCTGTCTTTTGCCTCTATCTTCCCCCACGCCTCACCAAGAGTCAAAGATATCTATATGGGCACGAAATGGCCTTGAAACAGTTGAAAAACGGAGCACCATACGTTCTTTTCCCACTCCAAGCCAATTGGTTAATCTGATCTGTTAGCATCGGGATGTGTTACTCTTATCTGAATCAAGATTATTTTGTTCCTCGGATCCATATGCAGGAATCATCTTAAAGATGCTGTCATATGTGGGAATTAATTAGGTCAAACGTGAACAATAATAATGGATTATCTAATCCTGCCTGTCTAAAGTCCCCATGCTCGAACCTAACCTGTATATGCTTATCTTCAAAATAAATTAGGTCATAATTAATCAAAATGAAAGCTACATGTGGTATTTGAAATCCTTTTCCTTCATCTTCCATTCTGTCAATTCCATTTCTGGCCTTTATATCAAACCAGCGAAAAGTGTCCAGTAATTGTCCGTATTTGATCAGTAGTACTGCATTAGGTACGATAAGCTTTCTCACAAATGGTACAGCTAGTTAATTGCTGAAGAAATAATTGAGCTGCTCAAGGGCTGTCAAGCAAAGTCTGTCATAAACCCGAAATTAACAATGCCATGCCTGTCACGTAGGAATCTTTCAGGTTTTCAGGACCCAGTGATCAGTTACTGATTGAGGTGAGAAATAACATACGGATTTCTACTGTGTAATTCTCTAAACTTGTTCTATACCTTTCGGTGGCATGAAATGAGAAGAATAAAAGCTGTACATATACTATTGCTCATGTCTTCTCATTGAGCTGTTCGTCATCAAATGTTGTCCAACGAGCTAGAGTGCAAAAATAAGGAATGGCCAAATAGCCAATAGGTATATTTCTTCCATGGGCATGGCCCTCAGGGCCTGGCATAGATGCTGAAAACCCCTCGAAAGGTAAATGACTGAGCTTGGCATGTGCGTGGTCAAGACGAAAACATTATAGAAGCAGCATGGCACTGATTGTGACATTTATACTGTAACCAAATTTCATGATTGCTGGCTTGGAGAAGAACCCAACCGAAGAGCGTCCAAACTTCAAAATCTACATCATCGTGACGATAGACAAGTACCCTTTTGGTGTATTACAATCTAGATATCATTTTTCACTCCTTCCTCTAATCTCTTGCGGCAACAAATAAAGCATATTACCTCGTGCTCCTTACGGCACAATTATGCACGCGTTTTTATTTTTGTATATTTTTTGGTGAATTTTTTAAATATTTGTATTTTTTCTGTATTTTATTGGTATGTTATTTTTTAATTTTTTAATTTTTTACGATTTTTTCTTTTTGTATTTTAAAAAAATCTAAAAATCTAAATAAAAAATAAATCTAAACATGCTCTTAAGTTACTTCTGGTTCTAAAACTAATTGAAGGAAACGAGAAGAAACGAAATGGACAAGATGCTTTTACTTGATTCATAACAAGAAAAAATTAATAAGAATTTTCTTCAATGGCTATGGAAGTCAGTCAAGGGCGACTTCAATGTAATTTGAATCAAACCGTTAAAAAAATAAATATGATGATCTATACAAATCAAATAAAAACTTCTATAATTCAAACCAAACAATATTAATTAATCTTAGGGGTCGTTTGGTATTACTACAAGTTATAATTTTTAGTTGTTGTTTTGATATATTTGTATTGATTTTTGTGTTTTATCCTCGATTTTTGTACTATATTAGTGTGTTGTCTTTATTGATTTTTGTGTTAAAAACCAAAATAAAAAATCCCATTGATACCAAACAAAAACTTGTTTGTTTTTACTTCGGTTTTTAGTTTTTGTTTCTTATTTTTATAAACACATAAATCAATAAAAATAATACATAAATCGAAAAAGACAACATACTAATATAGTACAAAAACTAAAAAAATATACAAAAATTAATATATATACATAAATAAAAATTAAATAAAAAATAATATCAAACGTGACCTAATGAATTTAGATGGTCTTTGGTTATTTAAATATATTTATCTTATTTCATCGTTTACATAGTAATCAACAAAACCAAGTAGATTTTATATTATATTTTTCTTTATTTGATTTTTGGTCCATTTTAAAAGGAATCTAAACCAAATCAAATTAGTGCTTCATTGCTTTAAGTACATAAACTTTTTAGAAAAATTTTGTTGACCGCTTTAAATAAAAAATCAGTTTAGATTGAGCCATCCCATCGTTTTGGATAGCTTTTATTTGGTTTCAACCCTATATGTTCCGTATTTGGCTTGAGTTTGAAGCTTTCTACTTTAGAAACTAAACTTTTGATAGAATTAAAGATTTTTGGGTGAGAAATGGTGAGCATGATAGGGTTAGCTACGTGGAAAGAATTTTCTTTTTTCTTCTTTGCTTTAATTATTCTTCTTTTTTACATTTGACAATGAGTCGTATTAGGAGAAAGCTTTAGAAAAGGCTGACTCTGTGGGGAAGGCTCGAAAAGATTCCAAAGCTGGAGATGGTTCAGATGCTCATCCCATGACTTAATCCTCAGCATCCAATCCATCGTCACTTGTTCTCCACATGTTGTGAATAGTAAAATTAAAAGATTTATCCAAATTATAAATGAACGTGACTAGAAATAAGTGAGATTTGGTGGAATTCATAAAATATCAAGAGCTTAATTGCTAATTAGTCATGATAGTTGCAACTTGCAAACTAAGATCCTGTTTAGTTGGACTTTAGTTTTTTATTTTAGTTTCTTATTTTTTTAAATATAAAAATCGATAAAGAAAACACACGGAAGGTTGAAGTTATTTCCTTGCAAAGTAAAGACTTAGTTAAAGTTGCTCAAGTTCACAATCATAGGGTGCTCGATGTGGTAGACTTTGAGGAAAAAACGTTCAAGGCTATTGGGCATCGTGACAAATTATATCTTAGAGAATTCCCTAAAATGAAAGGGAAGTAATCTTTTTACTTTCTCTTTTTTGGTAATGTTAAGAATGAATAATGGTCAAGCTAAGGACCTCAAAATTAACATGTTATGTTCTTAGATAGGATTTTATAAGTTTATGTGATTGTTTGTTGCAATTTGATCTATAATTTATCTTTTAGTGTTTTCTTTTAAGCTTTCTTGATGTTAATTAGTCAAATGTAGGCTTCATGTTATATCTTGTTATTATAGGTTTATGGATGTGCTTATGACACTTCACTTTGCAACCAAGATAAAACAAGTTGAGATCTCCTTTTTTTTAAGGTCTTCAAGTCATATAGAATGGAAGAAACTTTCTCTAGCCATTCCTACTAGCAGGCTTCAATTTTCACATTAGTTTTATTCTCTTGGCCTCTTTTAGACTTCATGCACTTTATCAAATTAAGGACAATTTAGGTTTAACTGTTTTGGGTAGGGGGGAGGGGCAAGGATGAGCTTGAGCATGCTTTTTCATTTATTCACTCACTTGATTTTTTATAAATCCAATAGGAATGACTTATTTTTCTTACCTTAAAATGATTGAAATTGGAAGTTGATTGTTAATTATGGTATTTTAATTTCATCAATGCTTTTGATTATGTGAGTATTAAACAATCCTTCAGTGAATTCTAACCTATTGTTTCCTTTCTTATTAATTTTGAGTGATTTGCATGTATTTTTTAGAATCAATGCGTATAATGTCATGTTTTTAGGGATCTTTCATACGATTGTTGTGTAAAGATGGAATAGGTTGTTTGCATTAAAGAATTAGCAATCAATAATGAAATTAGTATCTAGGTACACCTAATTTAAATTCATTAGACATGTAAAATGAAAATTAATGTCAAAGTTTAGTTAACAAGAGTCATCCATATCCATAAAATATTTAATAACAAAATGTGGTTTTTAAAAGCATCAAATATCCATAATTGAAAATTAACTTAAGTTATGCATCAAAACCTCATTTATTATGAACTTATTAGCAACTAAGATTGAGAAAGAAACTTAAAAGACGGGTATGCATACACTTACATTTAAATGCAAAAAAATAAAACAAGCCAAAATGTATCCCTACATAAAACACTTCTAGTAAGCAAAGTTTAGAGCATTCATAAGAGATCAAATATAGGTTGGAGTGCTTCCCAACCAGCACTTCTTTAAAATCTTTTAGCTCAACCTTAATATTAAAGAATGCAGATTTTCTTTTTTTTTTCCATCGTCCTAAAGTTATTCCTAATCTTTATAATGATGTGCAACTAACTTATGGCTTATTATACCTATTAGAAGACTTTGTTGTTCTAAATTTTTACTCTCTCCACAAATAATGGGTATAAAATTTTGATATGACCTCCTGTTTGATGCTTAACAGTTTTATTGCCCATAAATTCTATATCCCCATAAACATCCTACTCTCTTGTAATTTCTGTAACCTTTAAAAATTCTCCAATAACCCTACGAAGCTTAACTACTAGCTATTCTTTACTCTTGATTGAATTCATGACTTTGGATCCTTTTTCAACGTGCTAGTTGGTTTAATTGCTTATATTCAATAGATGACTCAACCATGTTCCCTACCTATAATTCCAAGTTACAGTAAGAAGCTTTTATCTCTCCTGACTAATCTAGCTGTTAGAAATAAATTCGCTTAAAACCCTAAATAATGCTAATCTAGATTACTCTTCAACTTCTAAATTTGCTTGGCTAGTATTACTATTAGCCATGAATTCATTCAAAACCTCATATAGTGCCAGGTAAAACTCCTCTTCAGCTTTCCATTTTTCTATATTGACATTAATGCTAGATATAAATGTACTTAAAGCTATATCTAATTACATCTTGATTCCTCTATAGACTAATAGTGATGATAAATGATTGAGGGTGGCTCAAAGTAATTCCCATCACGTGAGAAGTGGTGTAGATGTCCT
>JAOXYD010000009.1:9768112-9779983 GCA_028565735.1 Pinacopodium congolense | reverse complement strand
TCTCATAACCTTTTTAAATTACTTAATTTTAACCTCTTATTTTATTTTATTTTTGAAAAACTATTTATTTTTGTTTATCTAAACCCAGTACATTAAGTTTTATGAAGGATTTTAAAAGTTTAAATTATATAGATGTACACATATTTATAAAAGAAGTTATAAGATTAAATAGTAAACAAAAATAATAAACACAAATTTTTATGCATTTTTAACCAATAAATAGTAACTTCTCTATTAATTAAAAGAGCTATAAAATCAAAAAGAAACTTTAATATTTAATATTCATGATTTACTTAAAATAGTGATAAAGTAAAACATATTTTTATTAGAGTGATATTTAAGAATATATAAAAATAAGAGTTTTTAGAATGTTGTAAAGAAAGAATATTTATGCTCCGAAATTTCAATCTGCAGACCAGCTTCCATTCAATATAAGATTTTTTAAACATTAAAGAAAAAAAAAGTTGATGTTGACTAATAAGAGTAGGATACAACGAAGAAAATCGGAGGACACTGAGAAGGTTAAATGATCTTCCCGAAGCAGACTGAAGCATTAAAAAGGAAACAGTACTGCGTCTGTTCACTTCATCATTAATGTACGTTGGGTTACATTTTTAGAACCTAAACAACATTGATGTATGCGAGGAAAGGCATAACACAAGCTTCGAAGGACACTTCAGTAAATTCACAAGGGGTCAGGATTAAATAACTGCGAGAAGAGGGTCAATTTTCCTTTTCTCCCCCGGGCAGTTGAAGTGCTGAACCCGAGGACCCGTGACCTGTCACCGCCTATATCCGGTGACAAACTTGGACTTTACCGGTTATACCCAGTCAACTTGTTAATTAGGATCGTAGCCTTATAGGCCACATAGAGCAATTGAAGAAATGGAGAGAATCTAAGGCTGTGGTGCCAGCTCCAAAGTTGAGGATCAAAGCTTTGTCTGAGGTCAAAACTGGCAAATACTTGAATATATATTTTTTTGTGGGCTTTTTTTAATAAATTTTAAAATTTAATATTTGTATCCCTTATTTACACTTCAAAGCTCTTCTCATTATAAATCAACTCCTCATTACTCTCCACTCTATTTCCATTCCATTTTATTGACTGCTTCTCTCTCTCTCTCTTCCCCCCCTTAAAATCTCATTCCCTGGCTATATATGTATGACCTTTAGATAGAGAGAGAGAGAGAGAGAGAGAGAGAGGTAGGTTGTGTTCTGTGTTTGATTCTTACACGACAAGGAACACGATACAAACGACGACGAAGAACATGGCTGGTTCTCCATGTCTGAATGGGAGTGAGAAGAAACACTGGTGGCTTACCAACAGAAAGGCAATGCATGATCTTGTTAATATATATGTATATTGCATCATTTGATCTTTGATTTGGTTGTGCTCCATGGGTTTTTAATAGTTGATCTCGCTCTCTACTGGGTATTGAGTGTCTTTTTTAATAACGTTTGTAATCCATTGTGCAATGGCATCTACAGATTGTAGATAAATACGTAAAAGATGCGAGGAACCTTATTGCGACGCAAGAACAGAGCGAGATGGCCGCTGCTTTGAATCTCTTAGACGCTGCATTGGCACTCTCGCCTCGTTTTGAAGTCGCTCTTGAACTGAAAGCGAAGTCGCTGCTATATCTCCGGCGATTCAGAGACGTAGCTGATATGCTTCAAGACTACATTCCTAGTCTGAAAATGGCCGAAGACGAGTCGGGTTCAGTTTCGTCTGATAGCTCGTCTCAACAGCTCTCTAGGGAGCGAGTGAAGCTGTTGCCTTCTGACGGCTCGTCCTCCGGTCGGGATCCGAGTTTCAAGTGTTTCTCTGTTTTGGATTTAAAGAAGAAAGTCATGGCTGGCCTCTGTAAAAATTGCGAGAAGGATGGCCAATGGAGGTAACTTTTTTTTATTTACATGGGTATAGTTTTGTGCGACATTTGAAAATGCTCAATTTCTTTGGGACTGCTTTTGATGGGTTTTATTTAATATCTGGATAGATCAGTAGTTAATGTTTTTATTGGTTTGAGTAAATGCACAACCACCGTCGTTTCTGTTTTTTTAAATTCTTTTCCTGCTGTGCTTCAATTACTCTGAACTTTCTCGTGATACCCATTATTGGACTTCAACTGTTGAATTAATGTATTTCTCTCAATAACTAAAGACTGAACTTTCATAGCTTTCAAAATTGATATCAACATGATTTGCTATCTCCAAAGAGAGTTGGTTTTTTCTTTTGACCACGATCTTGGTTAACAATATTTTTATATAGGAATTAACAGACATCATTTGTTTTTGGCTATCCAATTTAGGAGGCCATCAGAATAAACATTGGTGGGTGTAGCCGTGTACATGTGTTTTCCCACCTTACTAAACAATATTTTAATGAACTAATGTTAGGTTCGTAAATATCAGTGATTATTTTCTCAAGTCAACTCACAAGATTGCTTATACTGATAAGTGAAAAATCAAATCTGATCTTGTTTGATATTCCTGTAAATGCAGTACAACTCAGCCTGTAATGCTGTAATTTTGTCACAGGTACTTAGTTTTAGGCCAAGCTTGTTGCCATCTAGGTCTAATGGAGGATGCCATGGTCCTTCTTCAGACAGGAAAACGACTTTCTACGGCTGCATTCCGCCGTGAAAGCATTTCTTGGTCAGACGACAGCTTTTCATTCTCCGGTTTCCCAATATCCGGCGACATACCTACTTCCACAGCACCGCCAACCCCACCACAAGCACTGACTGAATCTGAAAACATTTCACAGCTCCTGTCTCATATTAAACTCCTACTTCGCCGACGGGCGGCTGCAATTGCAGCCATTGATGCAGGTCTATATTCTGAGGCCATCCGCCATTTCACTAAAATTGTTGACGGTCGCAGGGGAGCTCCACAGAGTTTCCTAGCAGAATGCTATATGCACAGAGCATTTGCATATAAATCTTGTGGGAGACTTGCGGAGTCTATTGGCGATTGTAACAAGACTCTGGCTCTCAATCCCAGTTGCATTCAGGCTCTTGAAACAAGAGCTTCGCTTTTGGAAACCGTCCGCTGCTTGCCTGATTGCCTTCATGACTTGGAACACTTGAAGTTATTGTATAACTCGATCCTACGGGACAGGAAGCTTCCTGGTCCCGCTTGGAAGAGGCATAATGTCAGGTATAGAGAGATTCCAGGGAAACTCTGTGCATTGACTACGAAGATTCAAGGATTGAAGCAGAGGGTTGCTTCTGGTGAAATTGGAAATGTTGATTACTACGTATTGATGGGGTTGAGGCGTGGGTGTTCAAGGTCTGAATTAGAAAGAGCTCATTTATTACTGTGTTTAAGGCACAAGCCTGATAAGGCTACGAATTTCGTTGAAAGGTGTGAGTTTGCAGATGATACGGATCTTGATTCAGTTAAAGACCGTGCAAAAATGTCTGCTTTATTGCTGTATAGACTACTTCAGAAGGGTTATTCAAGTGTAATGGCTACAATTATGGAAGAAGAAGCTGCAGAGAAGCAGAGAAGAAAAGCCACAGCTGCTTTACAAGCGGCACAAGCAGCAATTCAAGTGCAGCAAACGACTCAGAATCCGAATCCAGAACCAATTCCATCTGGATCGGAGATTTCAGATTCGATTAAAAAGAGCTCCAACGAACACAAATTGGCAACATCTTCAGGCGCTACTAATCCGTCTGTCTTCCAGGGTGTCTTCTGCCGTGACCTTGCTGCCGTTGGGAACTTACTGTCTCAAGCTGGGTTCAATCGTCCACTCCCATTGAAATATGAGGCATTGAGCTGCTAAGTAGAAGCAAGAGCATGAGATATATTACCGGCAATATAATACCGGCAATATAATCAGTGTTCTATCTTTGTACAAAAACATATAAACTTTTGTCCCGCCGGGAAATTTTGTCACCTTTTCGTCTTTTGTTCTCGCTTCCTGCTTCATGTACAGGATTTGGTACTTAAGTTCCCTTATTTTAAAATCTAAGCTCGAATTCATGGCACCTTTGGATTCTGTTCTTATCAATAATTAATTGGTTTCTTCCTCGAATCTCATCTGCCACATGTAATTTATTGTCTCTGGATAACTTTATCCACGGACTGCCATTTCTGACATTCCGCTAGATATAATTTATTTGATGATGCCATTCCTGCAGTTTACTTGGCAAGCACTCTTGATGACTGGTTTTGGAGCATCTTTTGTGGTGTTGTGGCTTTAAGTGCACTGTTATTCAGAGGTGTCTTCATGCCAATGGTGGAAACTGCAAAAGGACTATGTCAAGTCACTTGAAGTGGAAAAGGATTTGTCAGATCTCTACTCTCAGGTCTGCCAGTGAAAAAAACAAAAGGAAGGGTCTAATCAAACTCTCAAGACAAGGGGAAAAAAATTTAGGGAAGAGGTGGCAATTCGAGGAATGCAGCTTGCCATCATCAAACTCTGTTATGTCGTGGTCACCAAATAATGAATGGTTGAGAGTAATCTAAACAGGGATGCAATAATTGGCCTGATTCCATTACATTACCTGCAAGGAGTTTGGACTTTTAAGAAGGTTGTTGGGTTATATCAATAAAAGGGTCTCCATCCACTCTCTCAAAAACCTGCAAAAGCCTGATTTCCGCTAAATGAAAAAAGCCAGCTAGCATAATTACTTACCATTCCTAATTTTATCAAACATCTGCTTTTCCTTTTTTATTTTTCACTTTTCACTTTTTCCAACTTCAAAAGGAGGAAGGTGAAAAGGGTTCGCGTTAATTGCTCTCTGTGTTGTGAAAGTTGATCTGCTTATATTCATTGTTTTATGGAAAAGACACAAGTCCTACTCCCATTGTATTAAAAGGAACACGCACAAAAAAAAAAAAAAGAAGAAGAAGCTCACGTCTTGTTTCGTGAATAATATGAACGAAATTCTCTTTTTATAAGAGACTTCCAAGATCTGCCAAGTACCAACTCGCTCAAAACACTGCGTACCTTTACGTGTAAGTGATTTGAGTGCTTTTTGTCCTGACGAACCGGCTTTTCCCTTCCTTCTTCCATGCTTCTCCACTATTTTCTTTTGCTTTCCTTTACACCCCCATGCAACTTCCTCGAAAGACTATGGCTTCTTCACTTTCAGAATTAATATTAGATTCTAATATCCTTAATATAAAACTTCCATTCAAGATTGAAGTAGGATGCCACTAAGACGCGAAGTCGATATGGATTCTGAGATTTCCCACGTGACTCAAACATTCAAAGTTCTGACAAGATTTCGCGACATCTACTACTACATTAATTAAGAAACACTTGTTTTACAATAAGCACAACTAGTTTTAAAAAAAATAAGAGTGGTTTATCAAAAAAAGACAAAGCATGCCATGTTCCTGTAATGAAAGTCCACTTCCATGCTAGCTAGCCACAACATGTCTCGTTCACAGCCAGCTCTCCACTACATAACAACAACATATGGCTATTATCAGAATTCTATTATTTTTGCGTTGAATTCTTTGACACTTGCATGATGTAATATAGACGTGATCGTTGATGGGTTTTATAAAATGTCCTTCCCTTCCCATTTTATTTATTTATTATTATTAGCTTGCTTCGCGTGACTTACACATGCATGGCCACTCGTTATAAACAAAAACAAAAACCATCTACGGATACACTGGAATTTGAAAGTGATGCCCATTTGGTTTTGAAGCACATAAAAAAAAGGATTGAATAATGGAGAAACTTACTTGACACATGCTCGGCCACTCGAATCCCTCATAATAAAGTCATAGTCATCCTACCGTGTATATAAACTATATATTCATTATGGTTGCGATTCATGCAAGCTGGAATAAAAGTTAGAAATGGACGTGCTTTACTTTACACATATTGATCCGTTTCACATTCCTAGAGAATGATGTAAAATCGCAGCAATTGATGCATGTATTGGAACCAGTTTGGACATAAGTGAAGGCCTAGGAGTTCTCAGCAATTTCTCTGACAACATAGTGTATGTACACTTACTTGTCTCTAGCGGGCTCATATATTTATTTATAATAATGTTTTATATATTAGAAGATAATTAAAGATATATTTTAATTCTTAATATTTATATCAATTTTTGCAACCAAAAAAAAAAAAAACTCTTGACGACATTTAAAAAATTTACGTAATTTTTAATAAATGTTCTAATTTTTTAAACGTTTTATAATTATTGGATCATTTTTATGCAATATTCAAATATTAAAAATTTTGAAGTACTATAAAATAATAAAATTTTTAAATTTTTGGTATAAATATTAAAAATTAAAATACAATTTTAACCAATTAAAAATATTTAAAAAATGATTTTAACAATTTATGACGTTGGTGATGATTACCTCGGGGAACCACTAATTATTATTTATATTTTCCGACCTGAAGCGTAGTTTTGATGTCTTGTAGCACGAATTCTCACGAGAGTGCCAATTCGGGTATTTTAATTAGTTTGATAATATAGAGAAAACATCTTCGCATGACTCTGCATAGTCCACAACTTGTTCCTGTAAATAAAATGACCATAAGACCCCTTGCGGATTTAATATGTGATGTTATAAAGGAGGAATCCTTAGGGTGAAATGGAGAATAAGGGTTGTTTTAAGGGTTTAAATACAACGGAGGGGGGGTTTTGAGGGTAAATAACTAACACGTGATGCTTGAATGTTGGGGACATTGAAAAGAGGGAAAGTCGTGGCCAGATATGATGATGTCAGTGAAAGGCATGTGATGGTATCATGTCATGTGCCTCTCTCTTCTTTCTTAGGAATGGTGCTTGATTTTGCCCCAACACCCGCCACCGAATTTATGCTCCCACCAACCTTCATTACTTTCCAGATTAATTATGGAATAAAAAATTATATTTATATTTTATATTTTAAACAAATTAATTAATAAATTAAGAGTTTATGATTAAGCAACGTAATCTATGTAATTAATAGTAATAAATTAATAAATATATAATTTTTCCCATTTTTTCTTGAGGTCAATTGGTTATAATATTGGTATGAAATTTAAAAAATATCCTAATATAAAATTTGTAAAATGTTTTAAAAAATCCTAAAATTTATAAAATGTAAAAAAATGTTTAAATCCTAAATATCCAAATTAAATTTGAAAGTTAGATTTAAAGTTCATGTAAAAACTGTAGATATGATATAAATATATTAAAATTATTACATTAGTAATTACAAATGAAACTTAACGAAAAAGAGTTCTGTTAATAGAATTTTTAAAGCATTTTATAAATGTTAACGTTTTTTAAATACCGTTAAATATTAAACATTTTTTTACATTATTATACAAATAATAAAATTTAAAATATATCCAACAAAAATTATAGAGCCCAAATTCAACGGTTCAACCACCACGATTCAAATACCCGCCAAGATTTAAAAGGCTCGTCGCAACAGTTACTAACCGGTAATTGAATACATGAGGAGATATAATATTACCAATGTGGGCTCAGTCAGTATGGGGCAGACCGAACATGAACTGGGTAGCCCATGATTAGTTTGGTCCAACTTGAAAGGATCTTCTTCCCTTCTCTTTCCTTTGGATTTTAGGGGATCCTATGGAATCTTTCTCCACTTTCAGGACACTCAGCAACTCCACAAATATCAGCATAGTTTTTTATATTTAATACTTAACTAATAATTGTTTAATAAATATTATGAAAAAATATTTTAATTTAATTAAAAATTTTACATTATATATCTATGTTTTATCACCTATTTAAATATTATCTACTAAGAGACTGATGAGATGCTAGCATAATTTTATTTCTTTTTAATAACTATTAAAATATTAAAATATTAAAATATTAAAATAATTTAATGCATTAAAACCATACCAATTTTATTTATACTAGTTTGATATAATTTAAATTCTAATGATTTTGTGTGGTTTTTTTGGGATTATTATATAAATATATTGGTTTAAAAAAAACGACTCAAATCACCGATTATTCACTTCCATTATTCATATTTATTTTTTAATTTTAAATAATCTAAAACATATTTTAGGTATTTTCATTTTAAAGATTAAGTTATTTTCACAAAATTACCATTAAAATAAAAAAGAATAGTTATATTTTTTATTAAGTATTTCTGTTAAAATAAGTCTTCCTAAAAAAGTCTTATTCAAACTCGTGCCTGACTTGATAGTTTATCATTGATACGGTATTTAAGTTGACTAAGGCGTCGAAAATGAGGACCGAATGAGGTAACATTTTCTCGCCGGCGATGCTAATTTAGGGAAAAACGTGTAATATAATTACATGAACTTAAATAAACCAATTTTATAATTGCAGAGTTTTCTCATTATTTTCTCTTCTGAGCTCAACTACCATTCTGGTCTGTTTGGTTTGGCTCACACGATTCTATTTTGGTTTGGTTTGTTTACACGTGGCACTTTTTTATTTGCCTAAATTATAATATCCAATACTGACGGCGGGCATAGGTAAATTTCTATTAATTCAGTCTTCTTTCACCTGGAATCTGCAGAGCAGGAACATGGCTTGGCTCACACGATTCTTGGCAGCGGTGGCTTTCTTCGCTCTTGGAGTTATATTCTCGCCGGAAGCATTTGGTTCGAAATCCATCAGTCAGCTCTCTACCTACCTCAAGTTGGCTCACCTAGTGTGTTTCGCCACCGCTTTCGGTGCCGCCCTTTGGGTCACTTTCATCGGCGGCATTATCATGTTCAAGTATAGTCCTCATCTACTCTCGCTATTGCAAAGTTGAAGATCATAACACCAATAATTTCTTTTTGTGTGTGTGTGTGTGTTAAAAATTAGGAATCTTCCTAGGCATCAGTTTGGTAATTTGCAAAGCAAGATGTTTCCCGCGTACTTTTCACTGGTTGGGGTTTGCTGCGCCGTATCTGTGGCGTCTTTTGGGTATTTACATCCATGGAAATCGGCAAACACTAGCGAGAAGTATCAGCTTGGGTTTTTGCTTTCCTCTTTTGCCTTTAACCTCACCAATTTGTTCGTCTTCACACCAATGACAATCGAGGTATTGTTGTTCATTTATCAAATATTTTCTCAATCACGTTTCAGTCTATGATCAATTAGAAATGTTATTATCACTAATGGGATGAATTTTTGTTGCTTCGTTCTTATTGATATTGGGGAATTAGAGTGTTTTTTATTTGGTTCCATGCGTAAGATTTTCATATTCCTACTTTCAAAAAAAGATTTTTATATTCCAGGTTCTGGAAAACTTAAAGAAATTTTGGTGAAATGGTTGAATTGAATTTGAATTTGACTGGAATTCTATATATTTTGTCTGATAAATGGCATGCTTGAATGGGACTCGATCTTTGTTCACATTACCTATATTCTAAATTGCCATTCTCGCTGTTTCTTCCTTTTAACATTTCCCATTTTCATACTGAGACACCCTTGGCATTATGTATGGTGGAAAGATTGGAAATTGAAACTAATGTTCAAAAGAAAGAGTTGCTTAATTACAGTATTAATTTTGGAATCTGTACATTTTATAGAAAAATTTTCTCTTGTCATTTGATGATTGTAAATGGTTCTTTGGAAAATGTTGACACCCCATTGTTTTCGTATGCTGCGTTTAATTGCTATTAGTTCCTTTGCGGGATTATTTTGGTTTGCTTTGGTATGTTAGATGATGAAACAAAGGCACAAAGTGGAAAAAGAAGATAATATTGGAAATGAAATTGGAGGGTCAAAGAATAGGGAAGCTGCAAAAACTAATCCAAAGCTTGCGGCCATGAACAAGAAGTTTGGTATGATACATGGATTATCTTCCCTTGCAAATATCTTGTCATTTGGTAGCCTTGCCATGCATTCATGGTACTTGGCTGGTAAGTTGAACCTGTGATTTGGACTACACTCTCTCGCTTGGGACATGCTATAGATAAAATTAGTTGGGCATGAACACGTTTGCTTCTTAATACTAGTTTTTTCTTTGTTTCCTGCCCAATTTATGTACTCTTGAGCAATGCGATGAACTGAGAATAAATTCTGTTATTCGCACTTCTTATTGCAATGTTGAGTTTGCGAACTGGCAATTATGTTTCACCTGTTTGGATAGCTGAAGTAACTAATATTGGTTTTGCTAGCGCTCACTCAATAATCAAGTGCTCCAACTACAGTTGAGCCGAAGAATGACATAGATCAATGCAGGCTAGTCATGTTTGTAATGATACTAACATTGGTTTCGTGAATTGAAAATTTTCGTAATAAAATTCTAAATTGTGGATCATAGACTTATGTTGTGGTGCGTAATTGTCTAATCTAAATACAGTTTAATATTCATTTTATTCGATTATTTTTATATTGGTTGCAATGAAATCTTTCATAACTTGGTTTCGACTTAGTAACTTGAGTTTTTTGCTTCATTTTATCTGGGATTCGACTCGAAAAATAAAGTAGTTCAATGAATAAAAAATCCAAAGGAAGTTCGACAATTGATGATGATAACACTGGTGCAATTGGGAGAAATGCAGTTGCAACTACAGCAAATCCGATAACAGTTTGGACAGCCTTAAGATCATGTTAACATGTACTCATTATTAACATTTAGATGCCCGTCCTTTGCTACATTCGTGACGTAAGGAAATGGCAGCATTGGGATTGCTTATTTAGGGGTTGTTTGATTCAGTTTTTTATTGTAATTTTTAATTGTAATTTTTGTGTTTTTATATTGAATTTTGTGTGTTTTTATAATGTTTTGTACTGTTATTTTCAGTTTTTATGTTTTATTAATATGTTATTTTTTTTTAATTTCTGTGCTATTTTTTAAAATTTTTATATTTAAAAAAATTAAAAATTAAAACAAAACAAAAAAATCTCACCCGAACAGCCCTTAGTTCAACCAACATCGTTAATTGCAGCATGTTGTTGATACTAACAGTCGGCCGCGTTGTTTTGTGATTTGCACTCTTTGTTAACAATGAAACCCAATTCAGTAAGTGACGGGCAGACTGGAAATTTAGGAGATCAGTTACGGGTTTAATTCAACTTTTTATTTTTGTTTCTTATTATTTTTTTTTATATTTTCATCAATTTTTGTATTTTTAAAAAATATTTTTACTGTTTTTAAAATTTTATTTTATTTATGTGTTGTTTTTTATTTCTTTATTATTTCTATTTTTATTTTTAAAAATAAAAAGAAAACACAAAAAGACAAGGCCTGAAATTATAAGAAAGAAGGAATGAGGCTCTTTTTTATTGGTTAACAAAGGTGATCTACTTGAAAACGTCATTAGAAGACGCAATTCAACAAGGTAAAAAGGTTTAACTTTCAATATTTGACAAAAAATATCATTTAACCTTTAACATTTTTATTAATATTTAAGTTATATTCTAATGTTTTACGACGTTTAAAAAGTATAATATACTTTTAATATACTTAATGGTTAATTCCTCCAACATTTAATATACTTAAAATATAAGTGGAACTATGATGTCAAATAATTTGGGTAAGTGTAAGATCCACATAAAAATTTTGATCAATAAAAATGTGACATGTGGCATATAATAGAAGTTGAGAATACTGCCACAAAAAAGTTAACTAACGTTTAAATTTGTTTTAAACGTGTTAGCCCTATAGCACCCAAGAGGGGGGTGAATTGGGTGTTTAAAAACTTTTGTGGAATTAAGACGTTTTAAACACCTAAGGCCAAGTTAAACAATATGAAATTCTTTAACTTAAATGGAATGCCAAGTAATGTGTTAATATTAAGCAAATTCAATTAATAATTCAAACAAACACAGTGCACAAATATAAAAGAGATAAGGAAGAGATGGACACAAGGATTTATAGAGGTTTGCCTACCCCAAAGATAGACTACGTCCTCTCTCCAACTACTTGTTGGAAATTCACTAACAACAA
>JAOXYD010000009.1:9734017-9749682 GCA_028565735.1 Pinacopodium congolense | reverse complement strand
AAAAAACACCCTGATTATACCTTCATGAGAAGTTTTGGATGCCTCTGTTATGCCACAAACACCTCTCCCCACAAAACTAAGTTTGACACTAGAGCTTTCAAAACCATTTTCATAGGTTACTCACCTGGTCAAAAGACTTATAAGCTTTCAGTAATACAAGGATAATAGTCTCTCTAATCTCCAACTCGACATCGATGATCAAATCATCAAGTCAGAACCTCGATCGCACACCAAGAACAAGAAACCCTAGATCCCTCTTTGCTCTGATACCATGTTGCGATTTCAAAGATTTCTCTGGAACATTTCTCTTATTGAATCAATTAAAAGAATACAACTATCCAGAATAACTTAATACAACAATATCAGTAACTTAATACAAGAACATAAAACGTTATCATATGAAGCTAAAGGTAAATAAGTTGCAACAGCAAGTACAATGACAGTAAAAACCTAACAAATAATGCTATTATAATTAGGTTTAAAAGTTGTTGTAAGTTCTTAAAAAACAAGAATATTTTGTAATTTATCATATGAGTTTAAGGTTTTAATGTATCTTATTATTTATAGAAAATAAGAAATTATAGTCATTGTACTTTTAGAAACGTAGATAGTAATACGATACCAAACTTCGTTAAAATCTGTATTTTTTTATTTATTTTTAATTGCTCTTTATTGTTCCTCAACAAAGTGTGAAAATAATAATTTCTCAAAATTTAAATAATGTGAGAGATTCCTCTCCTCGTAATAAAATATTTAAATGGTAGAAATAAGAAATTGAAATGCAAAAATTACTTAGAATTGTTTGTGTTTGTATGATTTACCTGCATATTTTATTAATGAAAAAAAAATCCAATAAATTTCGTCCGATCATATGGGTTTTTTGCCTAAAACTTGCTCGAAATAGTTACGTTTCTTCTTCCTCTTTTTGTTAATCCAAGTCCTACAAATCTCCACATTGATCCGATTCTTCCATTTGATTTGGTCTACATCACTCCAACCCCGTCCCAACACTGACAATCCCTTCCACTTTCTGCCTTTCTCTGGAGAGGTCGAAATATCTATGTATCTATCGCATAAGGAATGATATTGTTTCTTTATCATTGTGTCTGTGACAATGACGAGACCGATTGCCACCAAATACTAAAAGACTAAAGAAGATATTCCTTTCTCGACGATATCTCCCGAGTCCTGACCCACTTGTAATTATTTCGATACTAAAAGTTACTCATCTCAATGAATTTGAAGGTTATATCGTCATTAGCTTATTCACTAACTAATATAATGTACAATCTATGAATGATTTGCTTTGTGCGCTCATAGATTTGGGAGAATAAGAATCACTTTATATGAAACCATTTTGTAAGATCAAAAAATAGTAATTCGATATTGATATGCAGAATAGTCTTTATCATTGTGCTCTGACTAAGAAGATCAAGAATTTCCTTTTCCCACAGTCAGTTCCCCTAAAAGTTTAAATAATAAAAAAAGATAAGAAAAAAATAAAAAGAAGAAAAAAAAGGTTAAAATGAGTTAGACATTCACAAGTAAAATTATTCCTTCTAAAAAATAAATATAAAATAAAAGTAAATTATACATATATACATACATATATATATATATATATCATTGCCTTCAAATTTTGAATTGATTAGTTATATATTGACTCACTTTAAAACTAATTCACTATTAGAGAAAAGTTGAAAAAATTCAATGAATAAAGATTCATAAATTTGAATTGCATAAAGGAGACACAGTAATTTTATATTTGACGGATATTAATTCACGAGAAACTCAAATAACTTCTCCTTATGTAGAATTTGACGATAATTAATTCTGTGTTAATAGATTCACTTGGCAAAATGCCTTGTTAAGCATAATTAAAACTAATTCAACTGATCTTCAAACTGATGCATCAAACATCTTTTCGTCATGAAACCTAATTATGTTGCCTTAGAATTTTGAACTCATTACACCATTTTCGCATGATTCGTGAACGTGTTTTGTATCTTTTTTTTCGATTACTCGTGAATGTCCCATTGTTTGAAGCTTCGGTTTTTTTCAATCAAAAATTGCGAATTGTGATCAAGTTTTGGGGATTTTTCAGTTAAAGTGATCAAGTTTTAAAAAATTTCACTCAATTTTTTAGTTAAGTGATCAAGTTTTTGGTCGGTCAATAATTAACGGTGTTAAGTTTTTTTACTCAACTGATTAACTTTTCAAATGTTAATCACTCTTTTGAAATTTTTTAAAACTTGATCACTTAACTGAAAAAATTTCCAAAACTTAATCACTTAATTGACTGTTATCCCAATAAAAAAACTTATCAAGTAGTGAATAACACAATTCTAATATCTTTCTTTCTTTAAAAAATAAATAAATAATGACTTTAGTATTACATTGTCTATGTAGAAATTACTTCTAACTTTAAGCTGCAAGAATTTTTCCAAAAAAAAAATTGCAGTTACAAGAACACTTGAACTATATGTCACAATGACACTATAAATCTGCAGTCAAACCATAATAAAACTTTATTGAAAGATCAAAGATATTACAAATTTACACAAATAACAAATTGATGTCCAACGCTAAAATTGTAGTTTGACTTGAATAGGTTATAGATTTATCAAGTAATTTATTCAAATAGCTTAATCTATATGTTAATATACATTGAAGAATTCACCTAACAACGGAACTAAAAATCCAAGAATTTAAAATATCATTTTATGTTCCAAAATACTACATTGATGTCCAACGCTAAAAGTATAGTTTGACTTCAATAGGTTATAGATTTATCAAGTAATTTATTCAAATAAGTTAATCTATAGGTTATTACATATTGAAGTGAATTCACCTATCAACGCATCTAAAAATCCGAGAATTTAAAATAACATTTTATGAAATTTCCAAAGATGTCCTTTCCTGCAAAATACCAGTGAGCAGATACCGGCCCTATAGAACAATGTTACATGTGATTAGTTCAGGGACTAAATAAGCATATTTGGATGATAGTATTGATAACATATATGATCCTTCACCGAGGTTTTGACTGCATCACCTCTGTGAAAACAAAAAAACAAAATAAAAAATAAAAACAAAAATAAAAATAAATAAATAAATAAAAAACAAAAAAAACAAAAAACAAAAAATGAAAGTGCCAATTAGAGTAATATCTGGACCCGACAAAATTAAAATAAGCCCAGTTTAATCACTAGCCATCAGTTTATATCCCTTTAATAGTCCGGCCCAATGATATATTATTCAAACGAATTTACTACAGTTTTTGCAGTCCTCTGTTGGCCCAATTCTATTATCCTACTAGCCTTTAAGGCCTTGTTTAGTTAAGCCTTAATTTTTTATTTTTTATTTTTTATTTTTTAATATAAAAATTAATAAAAAAACACATTAATATAATATAAAAATCGAAAAATAAAATACAATAATTAATATAAAATATAATAAATATAACAAAAAATTACAACCGAGAAACTAATTTAACATCTGCTAAAAATAATTATTTCTACTTTTTATTGAGTTTTTTTATTCATTATTTTTAGTCCGATTTCTATTTTTATTATATTTTTAAAATTTATTCTTATTAAAAAAAACTATTTAATTAACACATTTCTCTTACCTTTTTTTTTTGTTTTTTTTTGGGGATGAGACAAACTTACTTTGATTGTTTACTTTTGCTTTTCAACGGACAAGGCAAACTTACTTTGTTTTACAGACAAACTTTGAGAGTTTATATGTATGTCCATTCTCCCAAGTCCCCTCTTATATATACATATGAATCACTTGAAATTTAGTACATAAGACTCACGAGGAATTCCTCGTTACTTATAGAACACTTGAAACCGTGCGTTTAAGTTGCAGACAATTCCTTTCATTGAAACCCTCGACTTCTTCTTTTAATGGTTTTTCTTTCCTAGAAGTTTCGTATTTGGTGTGGTTTCACCCATGTCTCCTACTAGTTTCTCCGATGGAACATTTGCTAACTTAATAAGTTTTTTTGTGCAACTTTCGTTGTGCTGAAACCCTATTCTCCTTATGAAAAAAAAAAAAAATCCTACTGCGTTGTTTCTTCTTGTATATCTCGTGTCATGTCCTTTACATAGTATAGTTGTTGGTGTTTCGTGTAATTAGATGTTGTGGTGATGTCTATGAATTCTTCTATCTGTAATACTCTTATGAATTGAATTAGGGCTTGGCTTTCTAGCTCTGTTGCTTGTTAATGGACCTGAAACTGAGCTCTTTCCATGCTTATTAAGTTCATTCTTAAGACTCAGAGAGAAGTGATTACTGTCAATGATAGATGCTATCAGTTACAAAGGATTAAGGCCATGCAGCGGTCTGGTTTAGTAGAACTGGATCCTTAATTAGAAGAACGTGGTATGAAGCTCTCAAGTTGATGACTCCAAAAAAATGAACGTCTAAAGGTATGTATAATAATACTCTCTATTGCACCTTGTTGTCTCTTATTGGTTCCACGATTGCACATCTTACGTACTGATTACCCTCCTCAAAGGTTACTTTCACTAGATTTCGTAGCATCAAGTAGTTTAAGCTAACTTGGATACGATCTCTACATGGACCAGAAGTTTTTAGCACGAGAAAAGCCCCATCTTCAAATTCAGGAAAGACAAAAAAAAAAGAAAAAAAGATGAAGAATATTTTCTGGAAATGCTGTTTTCTCTCCTGCACAAGCCATCAAACTGAAGAACAGGAGTTGTTGGCATCCAGATCGTGTTAAAGTTACGAATTCTTAAACGTTCAAGTTCTTTTACTATCAAGAGTATTTTGCCCTCAGCGATCCAGCTTCCTCAACAGGAAGGATTCACTACGTTATAACAGGCGTATGCTGTCTCTTCACATATTCTTTTTTGATGGAAATGTCTTCCCATAATAATAAAAGTGACTTATTATATAGTCAATAATTAAGGGTCTTTAATAATAATAATAATTAAATAAAATTATTTTAAATAAATTATATTAATGTAATCATATTATAATTTTTTTACTATATTGTCCTTAAAAATATGTCATATAATATAAATAACATTAAGGCTTAATGCTGGGAAGGTCCAAGCAGTTACTGCAGTGAGACCTCTAACAATGCGCCACGTCATCCGAACACGTAACTGAGAATTCAACGATCACCAATCGCAAGCAGCCAGAAACGTAAGCCAAATTCTTAAAGTTCACATAAACAAGATTTCGCCACGTCAGCAAGTTCACGGTTCAGTCCATGATAACTCCTGAAGGTCGCCGCACTCTATCATCCATTTGTACGCGAAAATTACAAACGCTGGCATCCATTTGTACGCTATTATATAGAGTAGAGAAGAGAGGAGAAGAGAAGAGACAATTTATAGTCAGAGAAAATGGAGAAATACCAACAGATCTGGGTCTTCGTCGGAGCTTTGGCGGTGTTTGCCGTATCGACGTTGGCTGACGTCGTCGTTTTGACTGAAGAAAACTTCGAGAAGGAGGTCGGTCAAGACAGAGGAGCTCTCGTCGAGTTCTACGCTCCTTGGTTAAGTTTTGAGGCCATCATTTATGATCTCTATTTGCAATCAAATAAATTTAGTTTATGTCTTCTAATTTTTTACTAAGGAGTGATTTACTTGTGAATCTGCTTTGGGATTGTACAACTTTTGACTTCCTAGTCTATGATCAATGTGATGGGTAATCATTTTTCCATTTTCTTCTTTAGTGATCTCTAGCTCCTATTTATACGACCACTTCTTGTTTGAGCGTTGTTTTAGAATGTTCTGGAGTTAATTTAGCTTCGACGTGACAGGTGTGGACACTGTAAAAAGCTAGCGCCTGAGTACGAGAATCTTGGGGCTAGCTTTAAGAAGGCAAAGTCAGTCTTGATCGGAAAGGTCAGCTTTTTGTTATAGTATAAATGCAATTGGTATAAGTCCTCTGATGCTGCCTGATAATGTTTGGTTAATTGTGAAATTTATGCTTGATATTCTGGAATTATTATTGTGGGATGAATTTGGAGTCCAAGTTGAAAATTATTGCATCTGGACTTTGTTAATGGTCTAGGGTTCCGTTTTAATCTGTCTTCAGTTGATGTGATTTAGGTGGATTGCGATGAGCACAAGGGTTTATGCAGCAAGTATGGAGTTTCTGGTTACCCAACAATCCAGTGGTTTCCTAAGGGATCTTTAGAGCCCAAAAAGTGAGGATAATTAAAACCTTGCAGTCAGTAGAATTTGGAATATACCTAATTGGCGTTTTCCTCTTTCATTATTTGATCCTTTACTTGGTTACATGGTATCAATAGGTATGAAGGGCCACGTACAGCAGAAGCCCTTGCTGAGTATGTGAATAATGAAGGAGGTAATTATCTTCTATGATGACTCTCATCCAAACCCTTAATCATTCAACAGAATCATTACTTTTTGACTAAGACAGCATGTGAGTTGCGTTTATTGACTTGATAATTGGAATGCAATGCGACTAACATATGATAAGAACTTCAGTAAATTGTTATTGTTTTGGGCTGTTGCATCCATGTGGTAGTATTAATGAAATTAAAATCAGTTTAACTGGCTAGTGTTTGTTGAAGTCCTGTCCCTTTCATTTGGTATTTAGTGTGCTTTGAATGTGTGATGATTAATAATGGCAATCTGTTGTCTTTAAATGATTCTTATGGTCATGGACAGGTGTATCACTTCAAATCTTGATCACAGCTAGTAAATTTCCACCGTCATAACTTTCTTGCGGCATATTTACAGATTTCAATCACGTCAATCTTTTAACTTTGTGGAAAACTAGATAGCCATTAAATAGATGGCCATTTATAGCCACCTATATATAAAATAAGGGGTGTTTTGGTCAAATCACTTAAATATTCTTTTGTCTTATATGCAGGATGGCTATGTATGGCCATGTAGTCAAACCTTTTAACTTTTTATAATCATGAGATGTTCCTAATCTTTTTTGTATGGTTATAGGGACCAATGTGAAAATTGCGGCTATCCCGTCCAATGTTTTGGTATTAACTGCTGAAAATTTTGATGAGGTTGTCTTGGATATAACAAAAGACGTTCTGGTTGAGTTTTATGCGCCATGGTGAGCATTTGTGTCCTGTAGCCATAGGTCACTTTTTGTAGTTGTTTTATTGACTTATGTTACTGAAGCCATGGTAAATAATCTGTTTATAGAGTTTTCTTTTTTTATTTTGATATCATATTTGTACTTATTCAATTGTTGATTTTTCTAGGTGTGGCCATTGCAAAAATCTTGCTCCTGTAAGGCTAATTGCTTTTTCTTTGTTCATCTACACAAACTGTCTGCGTTCTGGAAGCGATTTATTGGAATCTTTCTGAATAAATGATCTGTGCGCCTCCCTTCTTTTTCTCTTGGTAGACTTATGAAAAGGTAGCTACTGCATTTAAATTGGAGGAAGATGTAGTAATTGCCAATTTGGATGCTGACAAATATACTGATCTAGCTGAAAAGTAAGCCACACTTTTTAGCATTATTTAGAAACATGGAATAAGTTTTTGAAACTAATAATTGACTAAACAATGCCAGTGTGTCTCTAAATGCAGGTTTGGCGTAAGTGGTTTCCCAACATTGAAATTCTTTCCTAAAAACAACAAAGCTGGTGAGGATTATGATGGTGGGAGAGATTTAGAAGACTTTGTGACTTTCATCAATGAGAAGTGTGGGACAAGCCGTGATGGAAAAGGACAACTTACTTCAAGTGTAAGTCTTTTGTGGGAAGCGTCGAGGTTTTGACGTTTGATTATTATGTCATTAAATGTTTGTTTACTCCTGTTGTTTGATAGGCCGGTCTAGTTGATAGTTTGGATGCTTTGGTCAAAGAGTTGGTTTCTGCCAGCAAAGAGGACAAGAAAGCAGTCTTTGCCAGAATAGAAGAGGAAGTTCAAAAACTTGACAGTCGACCATCTAGGTAATTTGATGTAAATTGTAAGGATTTGGAGAATCATTGCGCATTTGTAACTGTGGTTTGTTGAGCCCCATAATTGGATACTTTTCAAGCATGCGTGAATTCATGGTGATTCTTGTTAGATTTCATTTGAACTTGTGACAGGTATGGAAAGATCTACCTGAAAGCTGCTAAGAATAGTATGGAGAAAGGCGTTGATTATGCTAAGAATGAAATTAATCGTCTTAATCGCATGCTTGAGAAGGTAAGAATATTGCATTGACGAGTCCAAGATTGAAACCAGTGTTGTAATATGAGGGTGAAGATTTTCCTTTGACAACTTTGCTGTTTGCTTATGGTAGCCCATGCAGTGAAAGCAGGTTGACACACATAGGCATGTATTTACTTTTTCATCTTATTGTATGTAAATCTTTTTCTTGTGATGTTTCTACTGCAGTCAATTAGCCCAGCAAAGGCAGATGAGTTCATCTTGAGGAAGAACATCTTGTCCGCATTTGCTTGATCATCGGAGGGTACTACTTATCAAGCTACTTTGGAGCTATATTTATTGTCCAGTTTTTGCTGACCAACTTTTTCCACCACAGAAGATAGATGTTTACTATCCGATTTGGTAAGAGGGCCTAAGTATCTTCTGACATTTGGGAACAAATTGTTTTGAGAATCTTGACCTAACTAATGCACGGGTGCTATACTCTATTTACCTTTAATTTTTGGTTACAAGAAACTTCAAATATTTGATACGAGCAATAATAATTTTGACTGAAGCTAGTGCCTGCCAAGATTATGTTCAATCGGATTCTGTCCAATTGAATGATTGATGCCAGGTGTTATTAGAAATTAAATGGATACTCAACGCATGGCTTTACTTTAAGATTAAGAAAAACTACGACAGATTTTTTGAACTCCTTTGTCCTCAGTTCCAAGCACCCATTTTTAGGGTTAGTAAGTTTAAAGATTACCATAGGATAGCAATGATAATCAATGTAATATATACATAAATTTGTAGAAATTTTGTGAGATTCTGTTACCGAACATGTTAACCTTTTGTGAGAGTTGGTGAGATTCTGTTTTCCTCGGAGAAACTTATTTTCTGCAAGTTAAACGAGGGGATGATTATTTTTCTTTCACGAAAAGGGTTTGTGACTTAAAATTTTTTTTTTCGATGACTATTGATGCTGAAGATTATTTGGAACTAAGCCATTTTTCCCTTTCTTTTGATGGTTGGATGGAGATTCCTTCTTCCGATTCAGTAACTGTGATACTATCCAAAACGAGTATTCTCATTAATTTGAAATTTGTAAGTTATTCGAATTAGGCAATATTAAACCAAACATCTACTATGATTACAGGGGCTAAAAATAACTGGCGTAATTTTAATACAATATAAATATATATGTGTGTATATCCTGTAATACTTTTTTTTTTCAAAATTTTCAATCACAACTGCTCATTAATTAGTCTCAATCATTGAATACATCAAGTTCTATAATTCAATAATAATTGACTTAAGTCAAAAGGAATACTACTCATTAAATAAATTCATAATTTCTAATGTTAAAAGTAATTTAAATAAACTATCTTAAATATTATAAATTTCAACCAAGAAAGTAAATTATTAGAATAAAATATTATTCTAAATTGAAAATTGATTTCTTGCACCATTCAAAGATCAACTACTGATCCACTTATCAATTATGTTAGAATACGACTTAAAATTTGAAATACAAGAAATCTATTGAATATCTCTTGAAAAATATATTTAGTATGGAATGTAATTGTTAATTCAATAACAGGTAATCAGAATGCACCTGTCGTACAATACATAATATATATAAGTAAAAAAAATATATATATATATATAAACATCACATCACAAATTTCATATTACAAGCTTATATCTAATAGATTTATTTAATTATTCCCAATTCATTATTCTATTTACATGATTTAAGTTCAATTCTTTCTTAAATTTTTATAGCACCACTTGATCTAGTCAAGTTATATCTAATAATCTACTGACAAATAGATTACATATGATATTTCTCATATTTGGAAATATTCTAAACATTCCCACTCTTAAAAAATTGGACCCCATTACAATAAATCATACTAGACATTTCTTGCTCTTGAAAGTATTTTGGGTATTTTCATTCTTGGAATACAAATATAAATCACTAAGGATATTCCCACTTTTGAAATATTTAGATACGCGTCTAATAATTAATTTCAATCTTATCGCATAAATATCATAACTATTGAATATACTCCATCTAGATAAGCCACTAAGTTCTTTTAATGTTTCAGAATTCAATATTAATTTGTCAGCTATTATTCTTCATCATCACGAATCCACACCTTAATATCATTGTGATATAATCATAATTTTTATTCATTTAAAATCATATTTATAAAATAATTCTCAATGATTCCTACGTATTTTAATCATCCACTAATTTATCACAATATTATTCGTATAATAGCGTACATACTTCTCACATAAGCACCAATTTCCAAATCCCTAATTCACATAAAATTCATAATATTTATATTTACACAAAAATTCACACAATATGGTATATTCTAATTAACCTTGTGTTGAACCAAGAGAGGTTTCAATGATTTGTTTTGATGATAACAAGATATTCTTATTACTAATGTTTTAGTTTTAATATGGTTGAAAGATAGAATGATGCAAAACGTGTAAGGATATGTGTTGGAACTTAAGGTAAAAGAGCATTCATGAAGAAAATAGAAATGGAGCAAGCTTTGAAGAGTTGAAATAAGGATCAAGAAAGAAGATCAAGTTTGATTAGGTTTAGGAATGTATCTTGATATGTACTCTTAACTTGATTTGAATTAATGCTCCGAATGGATTCACTTTTACATATCATACTTGCCTAAGAATTTATATTTGGGATTTTGATTCAAATCTTAGAGTTTGATTGAATTTGTATATGACATTAACATGATAGGAATTGATTTAGAATGTTATATTAGTATAAAGTTGTATAATCAAGATATAATGTGATGAATTGTTTTTAAATATGTCTCTTGATATGTATAAAGGTTTTGAAATATTTTTTTTATATGTGCTTGAATGTGTTTGAGCCAAATTATGGTGTGAATTTTGATTTGGGAAAGGTTTATGAAAGTTATTGACTTTTTGAAAACTAATGGAAAAGTAACTAAATGTTAAAAGTTTCATTTGATAGGTCATTTTTTGTGTTTAAGTTATTTGATTCAATGTGACTATAGAAACATGTTCAAAATGTATTTTGAAACTTGTATGGGGCATTTTTAAAGCAAAAGAAACAAGCTTGATTGGTTTATATTTTAGTTTAGAATTGTTTTTTATACTAAAGTTTCAAAGTTTAGTTTAATTTGTCATAAATTAAGGCATTTTGTGTTTTTTAATCTTAATTTATATGTCTTGGTATCATATTTGACTTATGGAATGATTTGAAACTTGTTTGGATTAAATTGGCGTTGAAAATTTTTGTTTGGAATGGTTTAAATACGCATTTTGCAATCTAAAATTTTGTTTAAGCTTTAACCAGTCAACCATTCTACTATTGGTCAACCAATGTGTCAATTTTAAGAACATTAGTCGACCTATCAATGGTTAACCAACCTACGACCATTCGACTAATGCTTTGAAAACTTGTACTCCAACAGCTAGTTTATGCTTTGGTCTTTAACAATTTTTTATGATCCTAGTAGTTTAATGACACCATTCACTTATTAAGTGTTATATATTTGAGTCATAAATCTTTTGTAAAGTTGCTAATGTCATTTTAAGAGAGATTTGAGCTTTCAAAATGATTATGTACAAAGTTTGAGTGTTCTTGAGCATCTATTGTTATTTCCTATTGTTTCATGCTCTAGTTTCATTTTTATTGTTCCAATCTATTTTTCATTGATTTTTGTAATCTTCTAGTAGAGATATTATGTTGATTTTGTGTTGTTAGAAGGTTAGAAACATTTGATTTTTCAGCTGGAAGTGAAATATTATCATTTTGACAACTATTGCATTTTCATTGATTTAATTTGATTGTTTCATGTTCTAGTTTTATTTTTATTGTTTCAATATGTTGTTAATTGATTTTTTTTAACTTCCAAGAGATTTATTGTTTTGATTTTACATCCTTGGAAGGATAGAAATGTTCATTTTATGGGCTGGAATTAAAACGCTGTTATTTTTATAGTTCTTTTATTTCACATGTTCAATCTTGTTCTTTAATGCCTTAAACTTTAATTTTGTTGTTTTAATCTATTTACTGTTTTGTGTTGATTTTTAATCTCTAAAAATTATAGAATCATTTTATTGAATGTGTTTTCATTGAAACACCATTTAAGGTATGTTTTGGTATGATGTCTTGGAGATTTTATTTGTGAGGTATTGTCATTGAATTAAAGGCTCATATTTGCCGTCAAAAAGATTATTAATAATTAATTGGTTTGGCTGTTGAATGTGAATTAAGAATGATTTACATTGATTAATGCATTGAATGAGCATGAGAGAATGCATAAGTATAGGTTTTGTATTGATTGCATTTGAAACCCTTTCTTGTATTAGTTTTGATCAAGCTATTTTGAGAATTGTGTTTGCTTGAATTGAGGTTAAAAGAGTAAATTTGAGGGCTAACTTTAAGAGATAGAAATATTGAATTTCAGTTTTGATTTTAAAGTTTACTCTTAATCCATTTAAAGGATTCCTTTTCACCTATTATTAATAGAAGATTGTATGCGTTGCTCTTCACGCTTAAGTAAGATTATAAAGGTTATTCTTCATCTCATGATGAAAAAAAAGATTGTAAATATTGTTATTCACCTCCTTTGCAGAAAGAAGAAATTATAAGGTTTACTCTTCATCCTAAAGAAGATTATTATAGTTGAAATTCTAACATCAAATGTTGAGAGTGGATTAGGCCTAAGAGTTTTGGTTGAACTATTATAAATTCTTGTGTATTCTTCTTCCTTATCTGTTTATAATTAATTGAATTTACTTCCTCTTGACATAAGTATAACATTTCGTATGGGAAGAATTTTAGTTTAGTGATTATATTTAGTTGAAATTTAATTAGGTGATTTAAGTTGTTTAGTTTAGAAGAAAATTTTTTTAAATACCTAATTCACCATGACTTGAGTTCCATAGGGATTTCAATTGGTATCAAAGTCTATGTCTCACTTTTGCATTAAATTTCTAACAAAATTTGTGAAAAAATATTCAAATGTGGTACTTTTTTATGATTCATATAGTCAAAAGAGGTTAGATATTTATAAACCACTTTCTTTAATAACAATGAATTTCTTGAATAAGAAATTAGAATTAAATTCTTTTTTATAGGTGTCTACTTATAGGCCAAGATGCTTATTTATAGGAAATTCTTGAAAATGATCCTTATGGATTTTTAAATAAAGCAAAAGTTATTTTCTTAAATGAAAGAGCCATGCATATCTTTCATGATGCAATAAATAGGTGTATACTTAATAAGGTTGCCATGTGTAACTTAAGCTAGTGACATTTGGTGTAGATTAGAGCATGTTTTTTTAGTTAAAAATGAAGTGAAGGAGGAGGAATTCAAAGAAGATATATGTGTTTGATAGTAAAGGAGGACAATGCTCTATCTTTATCAAATTATCAAAATGAAGCAATGAGGAAATTTCTAACTCTTCTAATGATGAGAATGATGATGATGATAGTGAAGATGAATTATCATATGATGAGCTATTGAATGTCTTTGGGTTGTGAATTTGAGAGAGAAAAACTTTTTTCCAAGCATAATGATGTCTAAAGAAGTCAAAATGATTATATGATTGAGAAGGATAAATTGGTTAATGTGAATAAATGTATAAATAAGGAAATGGATGCATATAGATTAGAATGAGAGAAGTTGGAAAATGAAAAACATGACATATTAGAATATATAAATGCATGCATGATAGAAAATGATATATTAAAGAATAAAATGAATGCCATGGCATATTCTAACAATATGATTGTTAGCAAGTTTAACGAATAAAATGTGCATGAGAATAAGTATTTAAATAAGGAAGTAAAAGCCCTCAAGGAATCCTTATCAAAATTCATAAAGACTAAAGAAAAGTCAGATTATATGTTAGAAGATTAAAAGAATTCCTATAATAGACAAGCTTTATTGATAAACGTGGTTCTAATGAAACCAAAACCATTTTTTGTAAAGGGTAAGAATTTGGAAGATGAAGTTTTGCCCAAGTCCTCTTCACAAAATGATGCATCTAGATTTATACCATATTCTAAGAAAGGTTATTATGCAGTCATATACCTGTCTAGGATAAAAGTTAAAAAGGATATAAATGTAAGCCAAAATAGGTATAATTTCTTTAGAAATGAAAAAACATCTTATAATGCATTTATGCCTAATGTTAAGCAATATGTTTTTACACATTTTCAATCTTCTTATATGTATGTTCATAACTTTAGGAGCATTCCACATTTACATCCTAGGAGAAGCTTTTATCAAAAGAAGAATATGCTTAATTTTAAGTCTTATAGGAGGCAATTTCAATCAACTCATTCACATGGTACCCATATACATATGCCTACACCTAAAAATGTCCCACAAGCTCATTTTAGGTCAAGAAACATGTTTCATTCATATCTTAGGCATAAATTTTACTAAGGAAGGACATTTAGGAATGGTGAGCCTAGAAAGGCATTTAAGTCTCATGTTAGGTATAATGGTGTAATATATTTTCATAACCCTCATATGCATAACCATAGGAGAAGTTATTATGATAGGAGAAATACATTTAGGCGTAACAATATAAAGTCACATTATCATTTTTATGATGTTCCATATATTTGTAATTTTTGTGGTAAAGTTGAGTATTTAGAAAATTTTTCTTTTATTAAACATAGGATGTTTAGTAAATCTTTACAAATATGGGTAGAGAAAGGTATAAAGGTTAACTCACAAAGACCTAAGTTAATCTAGATACTTAGAATTCATTAGTTCTTTTGAAGGTTAATATTCATTGGTGCAAAATTGGTGTCTAGTATAGAAGCAAAAGGAAGTAGTACCTCCATCATTTTTGTGAAAAATTGAAAAGATCATTAGGAACCCTTACATGATCTTATCGAAGTAAAATTGCTGAACCAAGTAGTAAATGATTTGATATTAAGAGGTGATGCATAAAGGAGATAATTATATGCTTTCATTTAATAATATTTAGCTTGACATATATTAATACATGTTTGTGCTTGTCTTGAGATTGTTGATCTTCACATTTTTAAGTAAAAAACAAATTTCATGTGCTTAAGGGAGGACCTCATGTTGTTTATAATTTTTTATTTTAAGTAATGCAATGCATCAAATAAAACATTAAAATTGTTGCATGTTTTGAATTTTTTTTGCATGAGTTTAGGTAAAATTTCATTTACGATTAATGCTATTTTTAATTAGTATTAGAGCATCTGATTTGATAATCTTTTTTAATTGGTAGGAAAGTCCCTGTATGATATTGCAATTGGTATAATGTTTTATAAGTGATATCATTTTTAAAATTGGCATTTGTATTGAAATTCCTTTTTATGACTATTTTACCTCTTATATGATTAAATGTCATTTGACATGTTTTAATTGTTTTATATGATTTTAGAAGGTTATGTGATGTTTCATTAATTTTGAATCATATTTATGTTTATGTTTTGCATTTAGTTTATAATGTGACAAATTATGTGAGATATGTGTTT
>JAOXYD010000009.1:9722890-9733917 GCA_028565735.1 Pinacopodium congolense | reverse complement strand
GGTTTTGAGGTCTTCTAGACAATTTTTTCCCTTTGTATGTAGTTTCTATATCATCAACAATCAAACTATTTGGAGTTCTAAATCATGAGATATGAATAAACGATCATAAGTTGCTCCAAAATAGGGGTAGCATCAGGTCACCTTTTTCAACCTTAATTTTAAAGGTCATAGAGCTAGAATTAAGTCAAAGTGTCTTCTAGAAATATTTACCCATATGTCTTAGGTTTTATATAAAACTAGAATCACACAATTTTGGGGTCTGTAGGCTTAGGTATGGCTTAAATAACATGACTAACTCAAGTAAATCCTAGACAGAATTACACTACATAATACTCTCTTGTCATATTCAACCAATCCTAGTCAAAATAACATGAAAATAACACCGAAGTAGCCTCTTATAAACAAGTCGTAAAGAGTTACAAATGGAAGCTTAAATGGTGGGCAAATGGCTGTATACCTTGTTGTTAAGTGGCCTATTAAACAAGTAACACCTTGGTGTTAAGTGACATCTTAAGCTAGTAACACTTTGGTGATTAAGCTAGTGACACCTAGCTAGTGATGAAGCAAGTTTTTATTAGAGTATTCGAGCTCTCTTCATTCTTGTTTTCTCTCCACCAAAAGCCTCTCATCTTCTCTCAATTTCTGCTGGAGTTTGGATCATAAACTTTGTATGTATTGGTTATTTGGAAGCTTGGTTTAGCTGGATTCTTGAGGTTGGAATCGAATTTTAGGAAGGTAAGGGAATACTAAACTTGGTATCATGTATGGTTGGATGTTTGATACATATATCTACAACTTTCATGAAGGAATCAAATTTGATTTATGTCATTAAGGGGTTTGGAAATTGGTTTGAAATTAAGTTCTAGTTGCTGATCGCGTTTGAGAGTAGTCTATAGTAATTTAGGTATAACTCTCGAAATAATGAACCAAATTGCCTCAACTTTATTTTGTTAGAAACCTATGACATAGAGGAACATTGTTTTAGAAGAACATATTGACCAAAAACCTCATTTTCTATGTCAAACAGGCCATATAATTCTGATCTAAAAACCTGTCATGAAAAACAAACAGCAACTGTTTGAAGATAGAGCGAAATTAATCTTCCTCTTTCGATTTATTTTCCATATATTTAGAGGCTGAATTTGAAGAAACTAAAAAATTAAAAGTTGTATATCTAGGTCTTATCGTGAATTCAGTGAAAACATCTTAAGAAAAGAGTACCTAGATCTCTAGTTATGCTTGTTTTCCTCATACTACCCGTGATAGACACCTGTGCAGGATGAAATCCTAATCTCAGTTTTTTGATCTAGTTTACATATCCTTAGAGCACGAATTTGAAGAAATTCAAACAATGAAATTTTGTATACATAGGTCTTATCTTGATCTCAGTGAAAACGGCGTAATAAAAGAGTGACTATAACTCAAGTTATGCCTATTTTTCCAGTACTACTTGTGACAGACTACTGTACAGAGTGAAATTGTAGTTTTACTTTTTTGATCTATTTTACATATCTTTAAATAATTTAGTTTATTTCCCACTAAGCTTTATGCTTAGCACGGTGGTTTTGCCCCCATATAGGTTTATATAAGAAGATTTGAAGTATGTGACAATGACAATAGCAAGGGCCAATGAAGAATGTCCGTTTTTTGGGAATGCATGTTTGAGTTGTATGTCATAATACGAGACATAGTGTATTTTGTTATTAGTTTGTAAATATTATAATACAAAGGGTATATTTGAACTCAAGGTTTGTACGATTTTGTTTAAGAGTTTGAAATGTAATAATCTTAATTCAGATAAATTCAGTGTACTAGTTAACTTCTGTCTATTGGTTGTTTGAATTTTGGTAATGTTATGAATTAATTTAATATGTTTAAGTCTTATCTTTGGTAATACCCGCCTATCCTTTCAAGGGTTATGTAGGTGTTACAAAAGCAAACCCAAGAAAGATGCAAAAACCCATCAAAGACCATCTGGAATCAGTGCAGATAGCCCAATCTACATCTAAAAAAGTTTGAACATGAAAATCATTTGCAACAGGAAAAAATAAGCCTTTATGAGGATAGCCTTTGAGATATCATAACAAATGCATAGCAGCATCCTAATGATGCTCACATGGATGCTATAAAAATTGGCTTAATTGTTGGAAAGCATGTGAAATATCTGGTTTAGTGAAACCTAAATATAATAATCTACCAACTACATGTCTATAAGGCCCGGGATCCAAAAGGGTAACAATGCCATCAGCAGTAAGCCTAAGACCCTAAGGCAATGGAGTTCTAGTAGTTTTAGCATACAACAAATCAGCATCTGTGAGAATATCTAGAACATACTTTCACTAATTAACAAGAGTCCTATGAGCAGACCTAGCAATCTCCAAACCCAAAAAATATTTAGCGTGATTCAGGTCCTTAATAATAAACTTGGCATATAAAATTTGTTTAACATTAGAAATTGTAGTTTCAGAAGAACCAATAATGAGAACATCATCAACATAAACAATCAATGCCAGAAAAGAGTCCCCAGTATGCTTAATAAATAAACAGTGATCATTTTTGAATTGCTGGAATCCAAAAAAGGTCAACTGGGCAGTGAATTCTAAATTCCACTAGCGAGATGCCTGCTTAAGACCATATAATGACCTCTTAAGTCGACATATCTGGCCAAGTGCAGTTTTAGAGTAACCTTCATGAGGTAACATGTAATTATCCTCAGTCAAGTTGCCATGTAAAAAAGCATTATTTATATCAAATTGATGAATAGGCCAAGAATAAGAAGAAGCAATTATGAGAAAAACTCTAACAGTAACTACCTTGGCCACAGGAGAAAAAATGTCAGTGTAGTCTACCCCCTCAAGCTGGTTGTAGCCTTTGGCTAAAAACATACCTTTATACATGTCCACACTTCCATCAGTTTGTAATTTCAACTTATAAATCCACTTAGAACTAATGGCTCTCTTACCCGGAGGTAGCAAAGTCAATTCCCATGTGTCATTCTTCTCTAAAGCAGCTAACTCCTGCTTCATAACTTGTACCCACTCAGTATGCAATAATGCTTGATGATAAGATGTAGGTTTTTAGATAGTTGATAGGTTAGCCAAAAAAGAAATCTGTGTAGGAGAGAAAATAGTGGTAGATTGATTAAATGTAGAGGAACTGGGGAGCTTAAAATCTAAAGAAGAAACAACATTAGTACAAATAAAATCATTTAACCAAACTAGTTTTGAAGTAATGCGAGTAGAATGTCATAACTGTGAAGGAGGACAAGTTATAGAAGTTAGAGAAGAATCAGAAAGGGCAAAATCTAGAACATTAAGGTCAGTAAGAGTAGTGACAAGATCATAATCAGATGGGACATCTAAAACAGGAAGTGGTAAAGAGGTAGTGGAGGAAGAAACCTGAGTAAATTTGTAAGGAAAAGACTATTCATAAAAGATAACATCCTTAGAAATCGGAATAGAAGAAGAGTCAAGATCGAAAAGTTTGAAGGCTTTGTGACATTGAGCATAGCCAATGAAGACACATTTATGAGCTCGAGGAGTAAACTTATCCTTATATGGCAAATCATTGGTTGTAAAATATAAACAACCAAATGTTTTGAACATATCATAAATAGGAGGACAATCATAAAGAACCTCATAAGGAGTTTTTCAGTGTAAAACTAGTGTAGGCAACCTATTTATAATGTGTGTTGCAGTTAGAATAGAGTCCCCCTAAAAATTTCTAGGTAAATTAGCTTGCATCATTAGGGCTCTAGTCACTTATAAAAGGTGTTTGTGTTTGCATTTAACTACCCCATTGTATTGTGGAGTACAGATGCAGGACTTCTGATGAACTATACCAGAATCCTTAAAAAATTGTCGATAATTAAGTCTTAAAAATGATCCATTATCAAAACAAACTACCTTAATTATAGTTCGAAATTGATTCTGAACCATGTTAAAAAAGGTATGCAGAAAGTGTAAAGTTTGAGATTTATGGTTCATTAAAAATGTCCAGTAAGCTCTACTAAAGTCATCAACTACAGTAAGCATATAATGGCCCCATGTAAGTGAAGGTTGCCTATAGGAACCCTAAACATCCAAGTGTATAAGCTCAAAAATATTTTTTGTATGAATAGTACTGGATGTAAAAAATAAGCGATGTTATTTGGTAAGAGGGAAAACACCACAAACAAAATTATCAACAATTTTATTCATGAATAAAGGAATATGTTTCAAGACATAAATAGAAGAATGACCTAATCGTTGATGCCAAACATTAACATCAAAAGCAACAGTATTATATACTGAAGAAACAAATGGAAAAGAAACAGAATTTGTTCTCATCGAAAATTTGGTAACAATGTACAATTTACATACAAACTTACTTATTCCTAAAATCTCCTTAGTCTTCAAGTCCTGCAAGGTGTAGTGGGAAGGGAAAAACTCAAATTTAACCCTTGCAGTATTGCACAACTTACTCACAGAAAGTAAGTTGAATTTAAAATTGGAAATGTGAAGGACATCTATCAAAATCAGTTTGTTGTGAAGTTGTACATTACTTATATGACGTATAACCTTGATTGAACCATCAAGTAAATACACAGGAATACAACTATTAGGTTTGGAAGAATTGATTAAAAGTGATATGCTAGCACCCATATGATTAGATGATTAGATACTTCAGTATCAACTATTCATTAATCATGTCCTATAAAATTAAAGCAAGATAAAGCATAGTGAAGAGTGATACCTGCATAGCATCCAAATGAGAAAAATTGACCTAAACTGGATCTAGTGAACACGAGGCTTTCATCAACTTCATCACCTCAGCTTTCATTAATTCTAACATCAATGCAGTATAGGAAGTGTTGTCCTTCTGCTCATCTACCTTGGACTCAATTGTATTGGTTATAAAAGCTTTATTCACTGATGAATCCTTCTTCTTCTTTTTTAATAAGGTCTTGTACCAACTTGGAGTTCCATGAAGCTTGAAACAGCTGTCTCTAACATGGCCATTTTTGTCACAATAATCGCAATGTAGAAGCTTCTTATCCACCATTCCCTTTTTCTTACTTAGGTTTACTATAAGCATCCTTCTTTGAATCAAAAGTCCTAACCGAGTGTGCACTATTATCCATACAATCAACCAATCCAATGTGTACTTCTCTCTACTTTTCCACTCCGCAATATCATTGAGTAGGCACGATTGACACTTGGTAAGGGTTCTATCACCAAAATTTGGTTCCTAATATTATCGTATCCCTTATTGAGGCTCATCAACTACAATCTTTGACGAACCATAAGAGTAGTGAGGGACTGGCATTAGACAGATCAGCTCATCCCATGGACGTTTAAGCCAGGTAAAGTAAGCCACCACAAATTGATTGCCCTGAGAAATCGATGTTATTTCCCTCTGTAATTCGTAGAGGAGTGGTCCATTACACTCCTTATACGTTCTTTAAATCACACCATAACTCTTTAGCAGAGTTAGAGTAGATAAAAGCTTCAACAATCTCTTTAGATATAAAGTTTAACATCCAAGATCGAACCATGCAATCTACTCTCATCCACTGGTCATATTCAAGAAAAGTTGGACTAGGTTGCACACTCCGACCATTTATAAACCCTAATTTCACTTTCGCACCTGAGGCTATTCTAATCAATCGACTTCAAGACAAGAAATTGGAGCCAGTTAATGGTGCAATTACAAGAACTATACTTGGATGGTCGGATGTTTGTAGTGTCAAAAAATCTCCATCACTATGCAATTGCACTCTGACGCTGCTTCTATCAGATGACTCATTGACTGGTTCTATATCCCAAAAAGAGCTCCAGATTAAGATCGAATACCCTCCAATCTTCAAAAACCCTAAAGAAATTTCTCAAATCTCGACTAAAATTAAAGCAAAAGGAGCTCCAACTTATATTTGTAACCCTAACCTTTCTCTAATACCATATAGAGAGTCGAGAGTAAAAAAATATCTAGTCCACTATTTATTATCTCATAGCAGTGCCAAATATAATGACTCCTCTGCTTATATATGAGTCAATCAGTCAAATACAAAAGAGCTGACTAAGTAACATGAAAAGAACTATACATTAGTTTACTAACCCTGCTTAAATAATAACCATACACTTCTACTTGATACATGGTAAATAATCACAAATACAAATGTCAACACTTAAAGCCTAATCATTTTGGGCTTTGCCCATCGACTTCGAATTGGACCCTGGTCCTCTTTTTGATTTATTAGGTTTCTGACATCCTATTTATTTAGGAAATAATAACGTTGCCAGCAAACTATAATTTTCTATGGCCGATATATCGTTAATCATGTAATTATATAATAATAATAATATATGTATATTATTATTATTATTATTATTATTATTATATAAAAGGATCGGTCACCAAAAACATTAGCCGTGTAGTCGATCCCATTTATTTATTAGGCATGGTTTTGTTCTCATAAATATTAGGCAAGGTTCTTGTTGTTTCGGTGCAATGGAAACCATCTTTGTTGGTCTCCAAGTTTTTGTATCTTTGGTGACAACTGTTTCATATTCCTGATCTGAGCTTTTCCTTATCATCATCATAATCAATAAAATGATCAACAAGAACAAGAGACATTATTATTTCCGAAACATTGAACTGCTTTGAGGGCTGACAAATATAAGACAAGTTCTGTTTAGTTACTCAAAAGTAATTAAGATAAATAAGGCATAACTCAGATGCGTTCGGATTCAACAAGAAAAATAAGAAACCGACAACTAAAGACTGAAACAAAACAACTCTAGTTAACTATACGAGAGGAGATATTGGCAATGTACACTTGTTTTTAGGTGTTTATTAGGCCACCGCTCAATAAATATTTGGTTATTTAGAATTTGTAAATAAAAGCATTATCCAATTTAGTCCATACTTAGATTGAACTCATCAATTTATTTTAAATGACCCACTTGTCATACAATTTATCAAAATATATAATTAATAAATTATTATGTACATCTAAAATTTTATTCAATATATATCTAAAGAATTTGATATAAAAAATAAAAAATTAATGATGACCCCATTTATATTGTACTATATTTTTATTTTCTATTTTATTTTTTAAAACACAAAAATCAATAGAATCCTTATGAAATTAAAAAAAAAGATAGAACCACTATAGAATTCAAAAAAATAAAAACAAAAATAAAACATAAAAAGTAAAAAATTAATAAAAATGTACAAAAATAAAAATAAAAATAAAACCAAATGGGAGAATAATTACTTCAAACCGGGAGGGGAGATTATGCAACAAATTAGCGTCAACTGAATCATTTGTCAATGTATTTGTAACTTTATTTTATTTACTTATTTTTACTTATGAATCCAAGTAACACTTTTGGTTAAAAGTATTCTTCAGGTCACTGGTCTCTAATAGTTAAATGTTTCGTTAGAATTTGTATTCGAATTAATGAATGGAAAGGCTTTATCCTTCTCTTGTATTGCATTAGTTCATTAATATTTTATGGGCACTGAATTCCACTGCCCATTGGTCACAAGCTCAATGTTGACATTAAAAAGTGCAAACAGATAATCACATGAGAGGAGAAGGGGCAATACGAGAATGGAGTCTCCAATGTCTGTTGGCTTTGGTTGGACCGTATCATACGAAAATGTTAGCGATTATATACGTCTCATGGTCCCCTAGACGAGAACTACTAACTAGAGATCAATCAATTCTCGAGAAGTCCCCAACCCCAACCCTCATCCATCCCAATCTAAGAATGAAAGAGTACCAAAAGGAAAATGAAAACAATTAAATATTGAAAAATCCCAATAAAAATGACATATACGTACAGGCATTAAAGCTGATCAATGGATTAAAAAAGGACAATTACAGCTTTACCCAACGAAAACCGAGGACAATCCATGTGGGTTCAACCCATGAATGTATCTTTTAACAAGAGTGTATATCCATTGTTAGTTGCAATGATTGTTGCATAATTCAAGATGGCGATTTACTAAAGGCCATTTTGATCCCCCGCGACCAAAGCTTAAGCTCTATTAATCTTGTTTACTTGAAACAGTGGCAACTGATGCATACTCGTTAAACTTGAAGGGTCCCTACCCGAGAACATGATGAACAGAGCATGGACACCCCACGATGCTGTCGTCAGTCTGTCTGAGTCACTACTATTTGGTCAGAACAAGACAAGGCTCCTGCAAAAGCTACATCTACTAAGGTGCAATAGTCGTTTTAGACATCGGAAATTGTCTCAAAGTGAACCCAAATAATTGCGATGCACCCATAACATCTCCGATAACGCCAACTTCTCTCCGGCCACAGACTTTCAGGATTGAATATTCAGAAAAGTGAAAAGGGCTTTGGCATGAAGTACCAAATGAACAGAATATAAACCAAATTCTAGAGCTACTGATATTGAATACCCCCGTTATATATATATATATATGCCCTGGACAATCATATCACAAAATGGAGATTCAAGCAGTCGATTTTCTCCACTGTACAAGTGCGATAAGTCATTAAAACATGTTTTGAAAATACAGATTCAGATACTATAATTTATAATCAATAGCTATACAAAAATAGCACCTGATACAGATTCACGTGCTTTATCGGGAAGACACCGGATTCAGAGATTTAGCGAGTCCATTAAGAGCACCGTAGCCCTTAGAACTAAATCCCAAGCACCCAAAAAGGCCGTGCCTGTACGGCAAGTAAGTTCGCTTCTTCATCTCCTCCGCGTGGGCTCTGTTGGCCGTGTAGTGAAGCTCATGTGCTGACGGAGGCAGACGGCGTCGTTTATCGACCCCATTCACGGGTTTCGCTGTAGTTTTGCACGAAGCATGTCGTCGTTCGTTGGGCTGCTTGTCGTTGTTGTCGTTGTCCTTCTGCTTCTGCTTCTGCTTTTGCTTTGGGAGTTTTGAAGGAGAGATTAGAGAAATGGAAGACCAAAACTTATCCTTCCCATTCCCTCTACCTTCACTTTTGCTTCTGTACAAAAGATCTTTCAAGAATATCCACTTGTTGGAGTTTCTTCCGGAAGAACCTGACCTCGACGAGGACGCAGAGCAAGACGGCGTCGTCTCACTTGACGGCATTTCTCTTTGTTCTAACTCTGTCACGTCTTCTCGCTTCGCTTCATTATTACTCCACTGAAACTCGGAGCTTCTCAGAGGAGACAAAGATCTGGCCTTTCTGTGAAGAGATCTAGTAGTCCTTAGCTTCGGATCTCTACCTCTAGTAATCGTCGATTCTTCTTGTTCTTCTTCTTCTTCTTCTCGCTTCTCGAAGTCCTCTTCTTCTCGGTTAACGTTCTCTAGATCTAACAGTGGAGGCAACACCTGCGGCCTCTGTAACAGAGAGGAGAGCTTCACGGGCCTGATCTGACCGTTGAAGAACAATTCGTCGGCTGAGGTCATGGAGCCTAAGACTAAAGAACCGTCGCTTGAGAACCTAGAAGAGAATTCGAAGTCGGGATCAGGCTCAGACGACGGAGGCCGAACAGCGGATGATAATAGGAAATGCATGGGACTGGCCGGTGCACTGAAGAAGTAACCACCGCTGCCGCCGCTGCGGCCGGGACTGGAGGGAGCGCTGACGTAAGGAGTGGAACACGCGGAGTCGTGTTCGAGATCATCGCTGAAACGGTGCATTTCGGGGGCGTCTTCGTTTACGGGAGGTTGAAGGATGACCATAGTAAGTGACTGTAGAGGAAAGAGTTGGAGCCTGGAGTCTGGAGAAGCCGAGATGGAGAGAGAGAGAGAGAGGAGCGTGCAGAGCAAGCCTATGCTGACAAAGAACCTCCGTCGCTCTTGAGTCTTGATTCTAGCACCTTTCGGTACAGACGTGGCGGCACGTGCTCTGTCTCCTCTCACCCACCTCCTAATCCCTTCACTGTTTTTTTTTTTTTCTCTATAAAACTAATCCCTTCACTGTTAACACATGCTCGCATCATATGATTTCGCTTTCTAACAATAGGAATCATTCACTTCTTTTTACTTCTTAAACAAATGATATGTACGATATTACCACCATACTAGCAATGTTAAGCATGCTAGAAATCAACCCGATATCATAGTCGTAGCAATATTAACCATGTTAGAAAATATATCACATCACAGAAGCAGTGAATTTCTTTTACAACTTTTGGATCGGATTGTCTTTCACTTTATATTTAAAAGATTAAAATTGATCAAATCAAAATATTATAATTTAATAATTTTTAATTTAATTTAATTTTAAAATTTATAAATAATAGTTTCATAACATTTTCACTTTTTTTATTTAAGTGAGTAACATTTTAAATTTTTAAATTAAGTGATGAATGTTTGGCAAATGAATCAACTGCAGAAAAAACATTATATCAATTAATTTTGTCCTAATAAAATCAATGTTTTTAAAATCAGATCGGATAATAAACTAGTGAAAAGAGGAGTTTAAGGTTTAGAGGTTCAATCAGTATCAGACTATTATAAAATCGGTATTAAACAGGTTTAAAATAATAAAAAGATATAAATTATGAAAATAAGTAGAAATATATGATAAAAAATTAAATATATAATTAAATGTATAATTAAAATATTAATAAAATATGTTAATGACATTATGAGTGGCTAATTTTATTATAGAGATTACTTTTAAACTACTTGTTGAACTTCTATCTTGTTAAATTGAATGAATGATGCTTTCGATGAATTTTAAGCTTATACCTTGCAATATATTGATAAATTGAGTTGGGTAATATTTTTAGGGCTGTACAATGAGAGTTGGAACCCTATAAACCTATATTTCATCAAGTTAATTGTTTTAGTTAGAAAGAGATCTTGACTAATTAGTTGATTGCCCATAAGATAGCTTCATAACTAGTTAAATTGGTGGACTAGTTTTGTAGATTGAGAGATTGTTTTGCGTTGGTTAGGTGACTTTAGAAATGATGGGTGTTCGAAATTATTTTTACTTTAAAATCAACGTACTTTTTAGGCAAGTGCACCTATCGCAAAAGTAATAAAGTGGAGTAAAATTTAAA
>JAOXYD010000009.1:9701879-9722790 GCA_028565735.1 Pinacopodium congolense | reverse complement strand
ACCTCCTTAATACTAATTCCGTTAAGATCTTATTACATAAATGTTAATTTGTCAATATTATATGAATGAATTATTAATTAATTATTAAGAAAGCAATTAACAAAATTTTAATGAAATTAGTATTAAATGGGTAATTTACACAATTTTGTAAATATTAAAAAGTAAAATATATCATTTTACAAATATTAAGAGACAAAGCAATACCTTAAAAAATATTAAGAAACAATTTAAACTTTTTTAAAAATATTAAAAAGTAAAATGTACCTTTTACCTTTAATAAATTATTATTTAAGCATCTAAAATTTTCAATTACTTTCACTTATTACTCGAAATATGCGATGTAAACATATAAAATAAGCATATCATTAGTCTATATAAAACCAAAATAATTGAGGATGTAATAGTTTACCGATGGCAAAAGGGTTATTTAAACCATAAGGTTTTCACCAATATTCAGGTCAGATCCTAACGTTTCAAAGCGTTCAAAAAGAATCATAACGTTTTAAAAACAACCATGGTCAAACTTTTGTCAAGTTTGACCATTAAATGTCCCACGTGGCATGTCCTGATTGGTCCACATGTCACGTGAGTCCTATATGCTGACATGGCATTGCCACGTGGTATTTCATTTTTTAAAAATTTAATGTGGGCCCACAATATTGCCATGTCATATGCCACGTGGATGTGGAGCCCATATAACACGTGGACCAATCAGAACTTGCCACGTGTCAACCAATTATATTCATAAAAACTATAGGCTTTAAATATTTGCTTTGATGGTATTATAATAAATGATAGCCGTAGTAAGATGGTAAGTTCATGTGTCAAGTTGTGGGAGGTTTTGAGTTCGATTTGCATCAATCCATGTGGCATCTGACATGGTAATATTGTGGGACCTATATTAAATTTTTTAAAAATGAAATGCCACGTAGCAGTGCCATGTCAGCATGTGAGACCCACGTGACACGTGGACCAATTAAGACGTACCACGTGGCACATTTAACGGTCAAACTTGACAGAAGTTTGACCATGGTTGTTTTTGAACGTTTTTAAAACGTTAAAGTTTCTTTTAAAACGTTTTTGAAACGTTCGAGTTCTTTTTGAACTATCTGAAATATTAGAGTCTGACCTGAATATTAGTAAAAATCTGAGAGTTTAAATGACCTTTTTTCCTTTACCGATCTTTAAAGGTCCTAATTAATTTTAATTCTTATAAAAAATATACCGATCGGACTAGATCTTCTCCCCAGCCAGACTTGTTACTTCCATATGCCACCATCACGGCCTTTGTATGTTGCCATCATCTCTCGTAGATTTGTTGTTGACCCTCCTTGCGTCTCGCATCTTCTAAATTTCAATGTGTCGTCACCTCTTGCATTTCTCATCTCTCATAAATCTGTCACGAGACAAACAATAAGGGACAACAGTAGACGAAAGTAGTTGGTTGGGTTCGGGAGGGGTTCTAAGTCAAGTTGGTGTATAAGCATTTTAATAATATTCTAGTTTTTAATAAACGCCATACTAGCAATAATACAACACTTACTTTGCCTCGAATGCCACATATGCAAAATTAACAATTAATTATTATAATTTTAACAGAATTAGTATTACAAAAGTAAAATATATCATTTTATAAATATTAAACAATAAATTAAAAAAATCTATAAATTAAAGAAATAAAATAACATTTTTAAAATATTATAAATAAATTATATCTTTTTCTAAAATATTAAAAAGTAAAATAGTTCTTTTATTAAAATTAAATTAAACTTAACTTATTTTTATACAATAATGAAGAATTAAAAACATAATTATTATATGTATAGAGTTTATAACTACGTTTAATTTTTACATTTAATATGGAGTCTTAACTGATCCAAATTTTATATGAAGAAATTGAATATACCACAAATTTTAATTTTTTGAATTGTGGGATTCTTTCTATAATCTTTCAATTCAACTTTGTATTACTGTTGGCTCTGTGTTTAGTTAAATTATTAGTTGTAATTTTTATGTGTTTGTATTAGTTATTATTTTTTAAAATATTTCTATGTTATTTCTTTTAGTTTCTCTAATGTATTAATGTGTTATTTTTTTGATTTCTATACTATTTTTTTCATTTTTTATCTAAAAATAAATAAATAAAAAATAAAAATGAAACTAAACATATTCGTTGTAGAACATTCTAATTTTTGTGGCTTGGGCTTCAGCCATGCTTTGTACATACACTCTTTCTCCTTTTCTGATTATAATTTACTTAAAAAAAACATTTTAATGGGATCTTTCCGTCTTTTAGTGTTAAGTGCAAATGTCAATGTATAATTTCTTAACCGTACGTTAATGCTTAACTATTATACTGTTACATATCTACAACCAAATTGAATAATTAAATATTCCTTTGGAGACATCCATTAAAATTGTAAAGATATAGAGAAGATTACCATGGTCCCTAATGACATGTATAAATTGATAATAAAGATTCACAACTTTGTTTAAAGATAATTTGCATGTTTTCGTGTTTTTTTTTCATTTAATGCATATTTGCAAAATAATATTATTTTAAAAAATAAAATTAAGACCAATGGTAGTCATCGGTATCGAACCAAGTTCCACGATAGGGATAGGCATAAAGAATGGAAAGTAATGGGTACTTTCCATTGCATACAAAAAGGCACGAGACAACCCTCCAAATCTTCACTTTTTGAGTTTTTTCGGTTCAAAGTTCGAATTGACTTCTTGGCTCATAAAAGTTGGCTTTATTGCTTGTGCCAATTTCATTGAATGATATGCCTTTGATTAAGCATCTATTAAAGTTTTCTTGATGGTAGGTTTCACAAGTGTCTCTCAATTCTTAAGGTTGAGGATTCGAGTTTTGGTATCATGACTAATTAAAAAAAATTAATGAAGTTAATTAGAAATGAATTTATGCATAATTTGTTAATATCAATTAGATGACATTTATCGCTTTATTTTAGATTAATCATTTAAAACATCTAATATTGGTAAGTTATTATATATATTTTTATAATTAATTTTATTATAAAAATTTTCTTATAATAACCACAATTAAGGCGCCGTTTGATTGAGCTTTTAGTTGTGAATTTTAGTTGTAGTTGTTGTATTTTTTGTATTGAATTTTGTGTATTTTTATAGATTTTTGTGTTGTGTGTCTTGATTTTTGTTTTGATTTTTGTTTTGATTTTTTTAATATTCTTTATTGATTTTTATATTTAAAAAATTCAAAAACCAAATTTAAAAGTTAAATCCCAATCAAATAGGCCCTTTTACGATTAATGACATATCTTATTTAGAACAAAATTAAACTAATCAAGCCTTGCTAAATATTAAATGTACTAAAAAATTTTACCTAATGCATATTTAGTTACATATTTCTTGATCATAAGAAAATTAAATGCGACTTACTGATATTTAAAAATTAATTAATAGGAGAAGGAAAGTTCTCTAATTACATTTCAATATCATCTACCATTAGAACTCTCACGTCCTAAGTTTGGACGGTGGCTTATGTTTCCAGTCCTTAAACGCACAAGACTTTACCATGTTGGATGGTCCCAGTACCCCTACGGATGTCAGCAATATAATGGGATGTGGTCAAATTAGAATCGGTTGCGATCTTTTAATTGAAATCTCGAAGAAAGCATCCAAATTGCAGTGGAAACGATGCTTAAATGCTTTCTTAACAAGTCCATAACAACCACAACAACAACTACAACTGCAACACTGCATTCTTCTGTTTTAGGTCTATTCAGATTCCGAAACAACAGCTTCATGACATCGAAGTATACATTTTCCGCTCCGACATTAACGCAAACATTTTGCCTACACTCTGAAACCGAACTAAACTACCCAAGTCAAAGCGAAAGAGACACAGTGAGAAGAATGAAGTACGTGGTTGTTACGGGAGGAGTTGTGAGTGGGCTCGGAAAAGGCGTCACTGCCAGTAGCATCGGCGTTGTTCTCAAGGCTTGTGGCCTTCGGGTCACCTCTATCAAAATAGGTTCGTTGAATTGGCCTGCATGAGTCTGCTTTGATATTTTTAGTTTCTGTTCTGTTTGATCCCTGAGTTGGGTGTTCTTGGTTTCGAATTTAATAGTTTGGTGACGGAGTGTTGTCAATATTGGAACTTTTGTTGTTCTTTATGTGTATTCTAATTGTCTTTGGTGATCTGATGCTTTTAATATATGTGTCATGAACTGCAGACCCGTATCTGAATACTGATGCTGGTACCATGTCCCCCTTTGAACATGGGGAGGTTTTTGTCTTGGATGACGGTGGAGAGGTTTGTATCTGTTACTGTTTTTCATATGTATCAGTTGTGAGTAGAGATGTAATGTGGTGATTAATGTATTGAAAGGTTTTTGTACCTGGGTGTCTTTTGAAAGGTTGATTTAGACTTGGGGAACTACGAGCGATTCCTTGACTTAACCCTGACGAAAGATAACAACATCACTACAGGAAAGATATTTCAGGTGCTTGAACAGTTTTTTAGTTTAGACCTTGTATTGATTTTGGACTTCTCTGCGACATAGTTAACGGGTTGATTCGCTATAATCTGTATTCAGTCCGTCATTGAGAAGGAACGGAGAGGTCATTATCTTGGAAAGACTGTTCAGGTGATACCTACTAGTATATTTTGTTCATTTAGTTATTTTCTTTTTCTTTTAGTAAAATATGGTATGTCTAAAGCATAGGCATTTTGATGCAGGTAGTACCTCACATCACTGATGCCATTAAGGATTGGATTGAGTCAGTTGCAGCCATTCCTGTTGATGGAAAGGAGGGTGCGGCAGATGTGTGTGTTATTGAGTTGGGAGGAACTGTTGGTAAGAACTGTGTGTTATTGTCTCATATGTCACCGAAGTTAACATCAGAGATGTTTTATGTCTAGTTCTAATTTTTGGCTTGGTGTCTTCCAGGTGACATTGAATCTATGCCATTCATTGAGGCTTTGCGACAGTTATCCTTTTCAGTTGGTAAGCTTACCCTGATTACTATATCTTTTGATCTCATACATCTTTAGATTTTTGCTTTAGTAATTTCTTCTTAATTTTTTAATCTTTTTCAGGTCAAGATAACTTCTGCCTTATTCACGTGAGCCTGATACCTGTGCTGGGCGTTGTTGGTGAGCAAGTAATGTTCCCCACATTTTTATTATGTGAAATCTTGATAAAATCCTTTTTAGAGGCCTAAATAGATATTATTCCTCCCTGGATGACACTAGTTATGTTTATATGCTTCTAGAAAACTAAACCTACACAGCATAGTGTCCGTGAATTGAGAGCATTGGGTTTGACTCCTCATCTTCTCGCGTGTCGCTCAGCTCAGGTACTTGTTTTTTTTTTTCCCCAAATGTATACTTGGACCAGGGCATTACGAGTGGAATTTGGGTGAACATTCTTTTTCTGACATTTTGGGTCGGTATTGAATTCATGTTCTTCTTTTTCCTTTTTTTTGGGTAAATATTTCTTAAATCTATTGGTTTCTTTTTTTTAATTTTAATATATGATTGCACTAGTTTTATTTTCAGAAGGATCCTGAAATTACAAATTGTTGGCAGCATTTTTTGCTCTGTTCATCTTGATGGTTGTGTCAATCACTGTTGTAGTTGTTCATTTTTCGATGAGGCCCTGCAGATGCATTCACTGCCCAAGGATTTACTTGCCCAACTTTTATTAATATGTTCTTTCATTTCGGAATAATCAATCTAAATTTGTTTATTTGTAGTTTCTAGTACTTCCTTCACCTGTTATTGCAGCTGCTTTATTCTTCACATTGTAGTTTTTCTAATTTGACAGTTTTGACCATACATTAACTTTTGCTAACTATATGCAGCCTCTATTGGAAAATGCAAAGGCTAAACTCTCACAGTTTTGTCACGTTCCGGTAATAGTTGGCAGCCTTTGTTTGTGTCCTTCCTAATGGAAACACAAATTTGCTTTCTTTGAGATTATTATTTCTCTTGTAATGGCTTCTGCAGGCTGCAAATATTCTGAACATTCATGATGTTCCAAACATCTGGCATGTTCCTTTATTACTAAGGGTGGGTTGAATAGCAGTTCTTTGGTCACTTCAAAGCTTCAAATACATTATACATTAAATTAACTTATTTGACATGCTACACTTCTGCAGAGCCAAAATGCCCATGATGCGATTCTAAAGCAGCTAGATTTACTCAGGTTAGTTTTTTTTTTGAAAGTTACTTTGATTAGTTACTGTTTGGCCTTTTCAACATATCAGGATCTAATTTGGAGATTGAGTCATTCAATTTCATGCTTATTCCAAGTTTGTGCTAATCTCTTTCATTAGTAAAGCTGATTGTTTCATAGACTATCAAGTTTTCTTGTGGCCATTTCATACAAAGCTTAGACTTGAGATCCATTGTTCATATTTTGATCAATGATCATACAAGGATAGCTATCAGTTGAAAAATGAGAACGTTTAAGCAAAAAGATGCATCATACTCTGAGCAAGATATTGAGTGAAGGGATGTTGGTTTTATTAACTTAATGTTGACGGAATACTTTTTCAGCATTGCGACACCACCCAATTTACAAGATTGGACCCAGATGGCTGAGAGTTTTGACAATCTTACCAAATCTGTTAGTATTATTACTAACGCGCCTGTAGACCACTTGGTTGATTAGTGTCGTTTGGTTTTTGTGACAAGTGGTTTGACTTTGCAGGTTCGGATAGCAATGGTGGGGAAATATGTTGGCCTTACAGATTCTTACCTGTCTGTCATGAAGGTTTGTTACAATCAATTTGATGGTCAGTGAAAGTTATAATGGGACATTCAGTTTTTCAATGCATAGTAACTAGTGATACATGTATTATTTTAGTGCTTCTAATAGAATGTAATTATTTTCTCATAGGTTTTTAATGCTGATACGTAGAATAGAATTCTAGTTTTAAGCAAGAAACAGAAACATCTTTATGTTTATCAGATTACTTGAATTATAGGTTTGTATTGGTAATTTTTTCCTTCTTGATTATTGTCTACATGAATCATTAGTCTGATCTCAAAAGATATATTTTTTTCCATTGCACAAAATTTGGTTGCAATTGAATATTGGTATTGTATGCTTTCTTTTACTCACAGGCCCTTCTGCATGCTTGTATTGCATGCTCATTGAAGCCATCAATTGATTGGATTGCAGCTTCTGATCTTGAAGATGACAGTGCAATATCAGTAATGAATTGTTGCTAGTTGCAATTTTCTATGCTGTTATAATAGTCTGCTTATTATTCTCGTTTCCTCATGAAATTGTCTATGTTGTATGCAGACACCAGAGGCTCATGCTACTGCATGGGAAAAATTGAGGGTAATGCTCCTTTAGAACATTTATATTTCCCATCTAGCGTATCTTTTATGGGTTATCCTCTTTCCATTAAACTTTCAATGACCTTGTATTGATCTTCTGAAAGGGTATAGCTGGCAAAATGGCCCCAATAGTTTTGACTTTTCTTTTTCAAACAACGCAATAATTATTTAAAAATGGAAAGTAAAAATTGGGTTATAATACTCTGGTTAATAACATTATATCCTGGGAAGTTAAGTCTCTTTTGGCTTGTGACATTTTCGAATTGCAGGGTGCTGCTTGTGTCTTAGTTCCTGGTGGGTTTGGAGATCGTGGTGTGAGAGGAATGATATTGGCTGCAAAATATGCCAGAGAAAATCATATCCCTTATCTAGGAATCTGCTTGGGCATGCAGATTTCTGTGATTGAGTTTGCTAGATCTGTATGTGCTTTAGTTTCTAATGAAATTTGTCTGATGACCTATTAACAACCTACCTTAATCATTTTGCTTAGGTTGTGAGCCTAGAAAAGGCAAACAGCACTGAGTTTGACACCCTAACATCTGATTCTGTTGTAATTTTCATGCCAGAGGTATGCAATATACTTGAGGCCTAATCCTTTACGTACCAATTTACTTGAGGCTTAATCTTTTAGTTACTAATTTACACATATCAATTGCAACCATTTGCTACATCATGTAATTTAACACTAAATGCAGGGTTCAAGAACACATATGGGAAGCACAATGAGGCTAGGATCTCGAAGAACACTATTGCAGACCCCTGATTGTATCACTGCAAAGCTGTACGACACATATTATTGAGAATATAGGCCCATAATTCCATATTGCCTTTTTGTGATTGTATTATCTGTAATCATCTGTTTGAGATAGTTGCTCCTGGGCCAAGTAGATTATCACCATGCAAATATTCTACATGATGCATGCTTCTGTACTTTTGTTTGTTTTGATGTTTAATGCACTGTATTTATTTGCTAGGTATGGTAATGCAGAGTACATAGATGAGAGGCATAGACATAGATACGAGGTTAGTTGCATGATTTAGTGAGGATGGAGTTGTGATACATGGTTTCTTAAAATTTCCTTTGGAAGATGAGTCATCTCTGTGGTGTAGGTAAATCCTGATGTGATTGATGTTCTGGAGGAAAAGGGCCTAAAGTTTGTTGGGAAGGATGAAACAGGAAAGAGGATGGAGGTTGGTCTTCTGACCACTAATTTTAAAGTTGTTACCCAATTGTTTTTTTCCCTTGTAGGCAATGATTCTGCCACTGGTTTGAGCTTTTGTGGTTGCTATTTTATCTGTCAAGACAAGTTTTTTTGAGGGGTTGAGCTGAATGCTATCTGCTTAGAGAACTCCATTTTGTTAGGCAGAAAGAAAAGGAATAATGGCTCATTTTTCCTCTTCATTTGCAGATTTTGGAGCTTCCAAATCATCCTTTTTATGTAGGTGTGCAATTCCATCCGGAATTCAAATCACGGCCTAGAAGGCCCTCAGCTCTATTTTTAGGTACTTAACAGTCCACTAAAAACATTGTGCATCAAGTGTGTTATTACTGTTCTGCAACACGGAACATACTTCCCTGGTGAAAACCTTTGATGGCTTCTGTATGAAACAACGGATCCATTGTTTTCCGAATGCTCATGTTGAGTTAGTAATGTGTGATTTCCCCACCTAGGGGTTTATGTTTCCTGGTGAATGCTTATCACCCTGCATTTGCATCATAGGTCTTATACTGGCAGCAACTGGACAGTTGGAAGCGCATCTAAATTGTCATCAGAATGGAAGGTAATTAAATTGAACTCCACTCATGCTTACAAGGTAGCAATTTATTTATGTCAACAAGATTAAGCATTAAGAACTTATGTAGGTTGATCCCATGAATTTCTTGTGGGGTATCTGAATTGAGATAAGTCTATGGTGGCGACTTTTCTTCCATAGAGACAGGGCTATTGTGAAAATCAGCATAAGACATCTTTTGAGTTTCAGCACTAATTTGCAAGCTAGACAGGTATCTAACTAGATGATCTCTGCTTCCATTGTTACAGGGTTGCACAGAATGTTGATTGATATTCTAGATAATCTAGGGACCAGCTGTGTATGATGTAGCAAGTCACTGATAGCGTGTGGCTTACTGAGACTAGGTCACTTATGGAATATGCATGTTTGAGAGATAATGACGCTCATCTGGATTTGTGCAATGTGTAACTTCTATGCAGGAGGATGAAGGGACCCACTTGATCTCACTTTTGGTTAAGAACTTGAAGCCTTGTGTTTTAGCCAGGAACTTCTGGCTTGTCAGGTTGAAAGCTAACTCAAATATTTATTGGATTGAAAGCTAACTCAAATCATTCTTGGATGCGGTTTTGTTGCTCATTTCTCTTAAATGAACGTTGTTTTTAGCTAGATCGAACTGTATAGTCGTGTAGTGTATTTACCATTGAATCTTTTTTAGATTTCACTTGGAAAATGTATTATGAGAGAAATCATAGAACTAGCGTCTCAAATGTTTATGATAAGAAAAGATAGATTAAATTAGTGTTTAAACTACTCAAATTTCAAAGAGCAAGAAGTTGCAAAAGTTGTATACAATGAGAGCTTTTGGTATTTACAAAAATGCTGCAATTCCACTGGTATCATATCATTGGTCCTCTGTGTATGATATTTGTCTCTGAAGCCTTATTTGCTCGTAGAACTGAGCTATGAATTTCTCGGCTCTCAAGTCAATTCCTTCCTCGTCGACTGGGGTCTTCTCTTCACAAACCTCGTATCCATATTCATCATCTTCTTGTTCATACTTCAGAAAACTCTTCCTCCCATCTTGTTCATCATCGAAATCGTAATCGAAGTTCATTTGTGGGGTTATGCAAGGAATGTTAAATCTCATCGAAGCAGGCCTTTTCATTTTGACGTGAAACATCCGAGTCTTGTCGAAGGAAAGCTGACGCTCTCCATAAAAGAGCTGTCCTCTAGAATTTGTTCGTCGGAGGCTTTTAAGGAACTTGGGAACGTGTAGTTCCATCATCAAACGTCCCTTAAGGATCCCACCTTTTCTCGACCATAACAACGCAAGTCGCAGGAGGTTCCATGCTCTTCGAGCAAAGTTGCTGTTTCTCTTCGGCATTTTTCGGTATTGGCTTTGACACCTACCTCGTTTCAGTTTCAACAGCCAAAAAGGGGTAGTGAAAAAAAGAAAGCTTAGACCTTGTGATCAAACAGACTGGAAATTCAGTTGAATACAGGTAGTGAATAAATGTTTGCAGAGAAGGGTTTTGAGGTAGTGATGATGGGAGAAGATTGGTGATGGTGGCTACCTTATATACATGTATCAAACATCTGCTACGCGGTGTGACAGAAACCTTTCCTTTTAACTTTTTTTTTTTTTATTGTATATGATTGAACGCTAGAGGAAGTTTGTGCCCAAAAGCAAGAAAGGCAACACAGGCTGTACGCGGGATCGCTCTAGCTGTTGCTTTACTTATTGATTTTCATTTTCAAGTCTTTTGTTACATCTATTGTTTGAAGTTACAAGTCAAATCCCCAAATATCATATGCTATTGAACAATGTTGAGGACAATATCTTCAAAATTATGTGTAAATTCATATAATTGTACTTCAGTGGTAGATTTCTAAAAAGGTTCTTACATTGTGTGATAATAGGTACAATTTTTATTATTTAATTCTGAACTGTCCATTATATGATATAAAAAATTGTTACTTATTTTTTAATATTTATTCACTATGTATTTAAAAATAATTATTGAATTGCTTGTGAAGAACTTTTGAGAATTTTGTTAAAAAAGTTGTGATTATTTTAAAATCTAGATTAGAATTAGGCGTCCTCAAAGTTTATATAGGATAGGCTTGATTAGAGCATACATGATTGAGGACGAAACTCACGTAAACTAACCATTGGTTTTGTTAGGGACTTTTGTCTTTCTAATTAAGAAGCTCCAATCTATCGCATATGCTCAACGACTTTATACAAAGAGAACGACTTGCTTGCTTTAGTAAATTACTTTGTACGCTTCCACGAAACAGACGCAAGAACCCTGAAAAACAGATGAAGTAAGGGCTTATATTTTATCGGAAGAAGCTTCTTTAATTGACAAAACATCTATTATTATTTTAAACATTTTTAAAAGGGTGTAATTTATCTTTTAATATTTGTAAAATAATATAATTTGACTCTTAAATTTTAATATTTTGATTTATAAAATAGAGAATCAAAATGTTATAATTCTAATAACAAATATGCTCCGTAAAATTATATACGAATTTTTAAGGAAAAAAATTTAGAGTATGTAGTATTAGATTGTTAGAATTTAAGGGCCAAACTGTATCATTTTGCAGAGATTGGGGAGTGAGTTAATCCTCTCTTCTTTTTTTTTTTTAATATTGAGAGTCCAAAATGATATCTTAAATAACAACAAAAAATAAATTAAATTTTTTCTAAAATTCGAGGGAGTAAAATAGATTTTTTTGCCTTTTTAATTATTTCTGATCAAGCACTCGAAGATCTAATTTCTTTTATCAGTTGTACCATTTCTGTTTCTGATTATTTTTTGTCACAATGTGTACGCTCCCATTTATCCTAAAGCTAGTTTCTCATTTCCTGAGTCCTGAGGTTAGACCATGGAGATTCGGGCAAACTGTGCCTTCAGTTCCAAACTGCCATTTCAGACGTGTACCTATAAAGAAGCTTCCTGGAATATACAAGCTAAGCTGAAGGACAAAAATACAATTGGCCGGGACGAGCAATGTGGGTGAGCAAAGGTACATACAATTTCAGGTCGTCACTGGAAAAGTTGGCTTTCCAGAAGTTTTCAATTCCTCCCATAAATTGGTTTTGTCGAGCTCTACAGGCAATCAAATATCATAACCATTTAATGAAGCATTTTTGGAGAAAAGTACGTTGATATAGTGTAATTTCTACGCGAATTTTTGGAGTTTATGTTACAATGATTTGAGATATTGCATGAGTTTAGATCTAAACTTTTTGTTTTTTTGACAATATGCAAAATTAAATATTAAAATATTGTTATTTCCAACGATTAAGGTAATAAAACTAAAAAGAGAAACTATAATATTTAATATTTTCTTCATTTATAGAAACAATAATTGCTTTTTATAGTAATTTATAGATGTATATAAGAATGTCACTTGTTTTATACTATATAGATATTGAAAAACTCTTAAATATTTACTTTTAGAAAAATTTAAGATATGATATAATCACATAGATTATATCAACATGATTTTTATATATGCAAAAAACAAATAGCAATCATGTATTTGGATTGAAGTAGAATTCCACTAATTAAAGAATTTGTAAATCTTTTCTTTGCAGAGACTTTTTGTTTTTGTTAAATTAATGGATAAGACACATCTTATCATTTTGGAAGTTAAATACTCAAAAGAATAACTATCTTTAGTAGTTATTTAAATGACCATAAAACCCCTCATAGGTGTATATGTCATTCATCATCTCTCATTCACACATAATGGATTTAATTCAATTAAAAACTTTGTAGTTCTTATACTTGTTCAATAATCAGTGTGACCAGTATACGATGAGAGCACATTACCATATATTTGTTAGGAGTATATGACATCTCAATTAATAAATTAATTCTAGTACTTATGTGTTCCTGAGTAGACATTGTATGCTATACTCTAGGCCATATCTCGCATTTACACTTTTTGTTGATTTTATTTATTTTCTTATGTCATGACTGTATTCAAATTCTCTACTAAAGAGATTGATGGCCATCTATGAATACTTTTCATGCGAATCAATGATCTAACTTAAAATGACGTTCCTTTGTTCTCAATTCTCTTTTGAATTAAATTTAATTTGTTTTCCTAGAATTATTCCATAGGATTGCATCTTGCATGATCTTTTGACAACAACCTAAAGTAGAAAACAATTCAATTCTCAAGAATGAGACAAGAGTCATAAAGGTATATGATGAAATTCATTTCAACCTCAAGGGTCTCACACAATGTAAGATGAGATCTTGAGACTTACATTAATCCCTTTTGTAGTCAGTTTTACACACATGGTACGAGTCATGTGCTATGGTATTTACCCACTTCGCTTAACTTGAATATCTTTTCTACCAGTAAACTTAATGAAGAAGGGTATTGAAACACTTTTCAAAATAGCCAATAGAAGTTGACAAAGGGTTTTCTTGTAGTAGTTCAAGGTGAGAAGTGTTATACATTTTATTTAATACAAGTCAAAATTTTTAGAAGCATGGTTAATGCAGTGGAGAATGATGACAAAGTGGAGACGTGACACAAAAACTTGGTCATATGAATGAGAAAGTTATGTTAATATTGATCAAGAAGAGGAACTTGACTGAGTTTAACAATGTGCATTTGAGGAGATGTGTTCATTATCTAGATGGAAAGCAATATAGAATTTCCTTCAAGAGCTCTACAGATACAAAGAAGAAACCTGAAGTATTATAGTTAATACATTCTAATGTGTATGATCCATTTAAGATTAAATCACTTGGTGGTTTCTATTTTTTTTTTACATTTATTAATGTCTATTCAAAGAAACCATGGCTTTATATTCTAAAGTATAAAAATCAGGTTTCGGATATGTTCAAACAGTTTCAGACCCTAATTGAGAGAGAAATTGAGAAGAAGGTGTAATATCATAAGTTAGATAATAGGAGTGAGTATATTGGATCACTTGAGAGATATTATAAATAACAAGTATTTGAATCAAGATGACTCTACCTAAAACATTTCAATTGAATAGAGTAGTTAAGAGGATGAACATGACACTTATAGAAAAGGTCGGATATTTACTTTCACATGTAAAGTTGCCAAAATCATTTTGGGGCGAAACATTAAATACTGTGGTACATATCTTAAAACTTTTTCCATATGTTCCTTTGAATTTTTACGTTTAAGAAAGGGTATGATCAGGAAAATATGTGTCTTATGATCACTTATGAATCTTTAAATGAAAGGCTTTTATGCATATTTCCAATAATGAGAGGTTAAACTTAATGTCAAGACATAATAATATGTATTTATTGATTATGGTCTAAATGTATTTGGTAACAAGTTTTATGATTCAGTTGAAAAGAAACTGATAAGAAGTCAAAATGCAGTGCTTCTGGAGAATAAGACAACAATGATAAGGTTAAAAAGATGAATTCTCAAACCAACAATGATTCAGAGATAGTGCCTCTAGTGATGGTACCTAAAAGGGTTAGAGATGAATATCAAATTGGGCAATAAGAAGTTGAAAATACCCCTATATAAATAGCTTATAATAATGATAATATGCTTTCAGCTCCTGAAGCTTAAGTTCTATTTCAACTACGGAGAAGTTTAAGAGGTAAGCAACCTTTCACTCGATATCCTATTGACACTTATAAGTTAAATTTGACAAATAGTGGTGAACCAAAAAATTTTAAAGAAGCCATAGATGATGATCATAAGAAATAGTGGATTGAAGCCATATAAGATAAGATAAAGTCCTTACATGAGAATTATACTTTTGAATTGGTGAAGCTACTTAAGGGTAAGAAAGTTTTGAAAAATAAATGGATGTATAGAGCCAAGCATGAAGAGCATTCTTTATGATCGTGATACAAAGTTAGACTAGTTGTCAAGGAATTCAATCAAAGTAAAGGTATTAATTTTGATTAAATATTTTCTCATGTTGTTAAATGTGTTCTATCTGTATTATACTTAGTTTAACAGCTAGCCTTGATTTAGAAACTAAGCAAATAGATGTGAAAACGACGTTCCTATATGACGATCTAGAAGAAGAGATTTATATGGAGTAGCTAGATGGTTCTAAAGTAAAAAAGGGAAGAGGACTATATTTGTAAGTTAAGAAAGAGTTTATATAGTTTAAAACATGCAACAAGTCAATGGTATAAAAAGTTTAAATTAGTTATAGGGGAGTAAAGTTATATGAAGACTACTTTAAACTATTTTGCTCTTTGCTAAAGATTCTCCAATGATAATTTTATCATTCTTTTCTTATATATTGATAATATGTTGATTGTTGACAAGAATGTTTCCAGGATTAATCATTTAAAGAAATAGTTGAGTAAGTCTTTTGTTATGAAAGACTTTGGGCTAATAAAACAAATCCTTGGTATAACGATTATTCAAGATAGAAAAGTAAAAACATTGTGGCTATCTCAAGAAAAAATACATTGAGAAAGTGCTTCAAAGGTTCAACATGGATAATGCTAAAGCGATTAGTTCTCCTCTTGCTAATCACTTTAAATTGAATATTAATCAAAGCCCTTCTATTGATGAAAAGAAGATGAGCATGTAGCGAGTTCCTTATGTTTCAATGGTTAGTAGTTTGATGTATACTATAGTGTGTATGAGACTAAATATTGCTCATGGCATTGACGTTATGAGTAAATTCTTTTCTAATCCTATTGGTTATACAGGTGCAAATATGACTGATGATCTTAATTTTAGAAAGTCTACTTTAAGATACTTGATATCATTTGTGTGGGGGAGTGGTATCATGGCAATCAAAATTATAAAAATATTTTACACTTTCTACCATAGAAATTAAGTTTATTGCAACAATTAAAGTATGTAAAAAATTACTATAGATGAAGAAATTTATAAAGGAGCTTGATTTCAAACAAGAGTGTTATATATTATTTTATGATAATTAAAGCACTATTTATCCTAGTAAGAACTCTTCTTTTTATTTGAGATCTAAACATATTGTTGTGATATATCATTAGATAAAAGATAATTTAAAATTCAAGTAATTAGAGCTTGAGAAGATCTATACTGATGAGAATAATTCGAATATACTGACAAAATCTTTATGAAGGGAGAAACATGATGCTTGTCATTTGACTGCAAGAATAATAGTCTCTTCCATATTGGCATTAAGGAGAGTTTGTTGGTGATCCCATCATATAAAAGGGACAACCTTCATTCGGTGGCTTTGTTCTTCTTCTAACTTTGCTGCTTGCTTTATTAACATTTGTCAAAACTAACTTTTTGATTGAAGGTATCATTTGTTGCTTCTTGTTAAAATTTTCAAACATTGTAGGCTAAGTTTTACTATAAAAGGAGAGTTAAAGCAGATGAATTGTAGAGCTACAATGAGTGAAGCATAAGAAACCAAAAATAAAAAAGGGAGTGTTATATAAGAGGTGTGAGACCCAAGTTATTTTATTTAACCAAGATCAAAATATATTCTGATCTTGAAATTCTTTTGGTTCACGTTTTGAATTTGATATTTTTCTATTCTTCTTATTAATATTTTTTTTGTTATTATCCTTATTTATTGAGTAGAGAAAGCTGAATGTTGTATCCCTTATTTTACGTAATAGATAGTTTATTAGTTTGTTCCTTGTAGCTTTTATTCTTTAATTTTGAGATAATTTTTCATGTTAAAAAATTTTGACGTTTCATATGATTAATTTCTTAAGATATTATTATATCATTTGTAATTAAATTATTTTAAATTTTATTTTAAACAAAATTTTAGAAGAATCTTTTGAATATTTCACTGTTATATTTTTATTATTGATGATATTCTCTCGTCACAAAGTTGTTCATTGTTGGATGAAGCTTGATAGACATGAATTCTATCTCTCTATTAGGTCAAATTCTGGATTTAAGATTAGTACTACCGTGCAAAACGAGGTTACAAAACTCAGTTGAAGACCCTTTTTATTCACTTCAATGAGATAAGTCCAGAAATGAATGTTAAAATTTAAATAAAATATTAAAAAACATAAGTAATTTTTATAAGAGAATTCATTGTTTCTATTTTATGGATGCATATTGCACAAACTCTCTCTGAGAACTTAAAAAAAAAAAAGCTTTGAACTTCCAACATCTTTGTTTTTTCCTCCTAAAGCAATGAAACCGTTAATCCTAATCAGGGGCATGTCTAAAATAATAATAACCTGTCAAGTACCGTAAACTACATCACAAAATTTCCTGAACCAATTAAAATTTAAATTATATTCTCTGGCATGTAAAATTGATGTTAAGGTAGTTATCCGAATATTATGTGCTTGACTATATTCTTCCTACATTCTCGCGCACGGCAGTGTCCATAAAATACCGCTCAATATCCTACACCCATCAGCCTATCGTCAACGAAGGAGTCACTTCTCTGTTCCGATCATCTCAATGGACGCCATTGTCGCTAGGAACAGCAAGAACAAGACCCTTATGGGTTCTTTTTACGATGATAGCTCGCGAAAGAACAAGAATAGAGGCAGTTTAACGCGAATCGTGAGGGCTGCATTGTACTTAATTCGTGTTAAGTCCAAGTCAAAATCTGTCAGAGTGGATGCGGCCTCGAAACTGAAGATTTTTGTGGGATCGATGCGTCCTCTTCACATCCAGACTAATCCATCTCTACAACGGTTCATCGAAGGCAGGCACATCGTGCCGGAGACAGAGAACCACCGAGGTGCAGAACAGTCCGATGTGATTACTCCGTTCATGTCACCAGGACGCCCAAGCGTGGCTTCATCTAGCTCTAGCCGATACGCGTCAGCGTTGAATCTTCAAGAACTTGATACCTGCGGTCAGACTGATAACGAAGAATACAATGACAATTGCCACACAGAGAACGATGAAATGATTGACGAGAAAGCGGAGGAATTCATTGCCCGTTTCTACGAACAGATGAGGCTTCAAGATCAGGCTTATACAGGTCGACACAAGCGACGGGTTTAATTAGAGGTAAATCGTTGTTCCAAGGTTGTCGTTACATGCATTCCTCGGATGTTTATCTTCGTGTTCTTGGGTTTCATATCGTTAGCAGTTGCGCGGTGGAGATATGAGGATTGTGAAAGATCCGACATAGCATCATCGATATCTAGAAATTATGTTTCAAGCCATGAAATTGGCATTATTCGTGTGAAGTAGTTATTATGTCTTCGTACTTTCAGGCCATCCACTCCGATCGAGGTAGTGAGGAAGAACAAAGAATTTTTCTTCATTAGCTGAGGTCGTATAGGTTTTTGTCCAGTCGTCTGCCATCTTTTCTCTTGTAACGTTCAGGTGTTTATTGTTCTTCTTGTATCTTTCGCCAACTTTATGCTATATTCATTTTTTGTCGAAGAGATTTGCGAGGATTTTGCTCGCATCAAATTATTCTCTTCTTCATTTGTTGTTATCCAATCTTAGCAATGTCTTATCAAAATTTCACCCTTGTTCCAATCTTGTTATTCTTTCATTTTGATGGCTCATAAATTAAGGAAAAGATTAATCACAGGCATTAAAAATGAAAAACTAAGGGCCCAGGATAGATGCAATTTTAAAGGAAAATGATAGATGACCATCTTACCAGTGATTATGACCCGACTACGGAATCTTGAGTAGTGGCCCTTTGTGACCCTTGCAAAGGCAAAATTGGTATTTCATAATTAAAATTATGAGAGTAAATATTTTTGTATATTTTTTAATTACTGTTATATCCTTTTTTATTTAAAAAAGTATTAAAAAATCTAAAAATTTAAAAAGTTTCAAGGACAAAATTGACTTTTAATATTAAAAATCAAGCAAGAATCACGGCTAAACTATGAGGTTGCAATCTCTCTTGAGTTATCTAGGTTCCCTAGTGATTATTAGAAAGTGAGATATTATACATGCCTTTACATATATGTGAGGATCATTTAACACATTTTACTTTATAATAATAGCTAATAATTAGTTGTTCTACGTATAAAAACTCTATTAAATTCACTTTTTGCTAAGGAATAAAGTAAGATATAAATAGCTTCACTATTTAAAGATACTAATTTCCTATCACGAGCATTCCATTTTTCCTTTGGTTTTACTACTTTTTGCTTTCCTACAATTTTCGTGGAGATATAAGATTCTTTTGAAATTTTTTTTAATAAATTTACAATTTTGTTCATTAAAAAATATTTCATTCTAATTTTCTAATATCAATAATGATTTTTATTAAAAAAAAGGAGCTCTACTAGAGTTTTGACCTTCGTGACTAGAGGATAATACCAATATGTTCAAATGTGTCATTCTAGATCTTTTCATTCATTATTTCACTATAAATAAGTATAATGTGAGTCCTTTTTCTAATAGTACTAGTTGGTCCTATATGACACCTATTAGTCTTAAATGGCACTTAAGAGAAGTGGTGAATTAAGTTCTAAAAATATTTAAGTAAGAAACATACAAAACAATTCAATAAAAATTTGCGGAAGCTAATATAAATATGAAACAAATAAAATAAAAAGAAACTTGCACTTTGTTGAATATGAAATAAGCAATGCAAATATAAATTTTAACTTACAACCTCCTTTTAGGTACAAGAATAACCCTCTCTACTTTTCCAAAGACTTAAGTATAACCTTTTGACAAATTCCTTTTTGTAGGCTCAAGAATAATCTCTTAACTCTCTTTATCTTTATTCAAGAATAACCTCACAAAAGCAAATACATGAATAGGCTTATATCTCATACGGTATAAAAAACTTAAACTCAGATAAAAACTCGTTCTTAACACTTGTGATTTCAAGATTTTGTTTAATCTTCTATTTATAGTATAAGTATGGATTAATTTAGCCATTGGGATAATCTCCAACGTTCATAAGCTAATTAACTCTTTGGACCATTGTACAGATCTTCTGACCGTTCCTAAAAATCCGCTCGTAATCTTCTTCATTCAGTCAATTGACAAGCATCTTTGGTCGACTGGTCTTCATTATTTTTCTTCATTTGGTTAACCGGTAGATAATCGGTAGACCGATCTTCTTTCATTCGGCCGATGCTTTCTTCAATAGATGTATTCGGTCGACCAACCTCTTCAATTTCTTCATTCGATCTGTCGATCCTTGCCATTTGGTCGACCGATCTATTTTCATTCGAGAAAAACAAACTTTATCAATATTCTTCTTGCGCAAACATACTTCAGCATGTATCTTTTCAATCATGCATGTCCTTATACATACTTAAATAAAAATATCAATAGAAAAGATATTTTGTCATCATCCAAATAAAGTGGAACCTCCTTTGGTTCAACAATCTTCCCTTTTTTTATGATGACAAAACCATGTGATATTAAAACATATAGAACAGATATAAACTCTCCCTAAATTACACAAGAGTTCATGACTTTATAAAATATACAAAAATTCAACTCTCCTTAAATTCATGCATACGATAAATATAGAATATTTAATATCGCATACCTCTTCCCCTTTTTGGAATTGACACAAAAGATTATAGGGAGTGTCCATCAATCATACCAATCTCTCGTCAAATTGTACAAAAACGATTTTCACATAAAAGTTTAGTAAAATTATTTGCTAATTGATGCAATGTATCAACAAACTCAAGTTCAATATCTCCATTTTGCATATGATCGCTAATAAGATGATAATGAATTTTAATATGTTTAGTCCTAGAGTGTTGAATAGGATTCTTAGTCAAAAAAATGGTGCTTGTTTTATTACATCGAATTGGGATTCTATGAAGATGCAAACCAAAGTCTTTAAGTTGTTGTTTAAGCTATAAAACTTGAGTACAGAAACTATCAACAGCCATATATTCGGCTTCCGTTGCAAATAAT
>JAOXYD010000009.1:9683958-9701779 GCA_028565735.1 Pinacopodium congolense | reverse complement strand
ACGCTTTATTTTTCTTAGAATTTTCTTTCTTCCATGCCTTCTTTTCTTTCTTCTTGTCTTTTTCTTTTTCTTCTTGTAGTCGTGGGCATTGTGATCTCAAGTGTCCTCTTCACCACATTCTTAATACGTTATGTTAGAAAAATTATTTTTAGAAAATGGCGTACCTTTTTGACGTGTTGAGGCATTTCTCATGAACTTCTTTAGTCTTCCCATAATAAATGTTAGTTCATCATTTTTACTCCCGAGCGATAATTCTTTATTGTCACTTTCTTCTCTTTAGGATGCTTTGAAGGCCCGTTTTTCTTTTTGGTGTCTCTTGTTCTTCTTGGATATTTTTCATCCTCATTTCGTACATCAATAGTGACCCAATAAAATTGTCGATGGGAAGTTTGGTGAGATCCTTGACCTCTTGTATCGTGATTATCTTCTTTTCCCATGTCTTTAGCAGTGACATCAAGATTTTTCAAGCAAGCTTAACACTAGAATAGGTCTTACTTAGACTTTTTAGCATACTTATGATATTGTTAAATCGTGTATACATAGTGGAAATAGTCTCATCATGCATCATTTTAAACATTTCATAATCATAAGTAAGCATGCTAATTTTAGTTTCCTTGGCTTGATTTATACCTTCATGAGTGATTTCTAAAGTATGCCATATATCATATGCAGTTTCACACATTGAAATTCTATTACACTCTTTCATACTTAAAGCATAATATAAAATATGCATGACTTTACAATTCAAAGAAATGGACCCTTTTCTTCTACATTCCATTCGTTTTCTTTCTTTAAAACAATCTTATTGCCTATGAGTTTGGTAGGTATAGAAAATGGTTGAGTTACCATTATCCATAAATCAATATTTTCTCTCATTAAATAACACTTTATCTTATTCTTCCAATACATGTAATTGTTATCATCAAAATATGGTGTTCTATGTGAGTTATGTCCATCTAAACTATATGAAGAACCTATGGAATTCATAAAGTGTGCTATTTGATCTTTCCTTACTAATTCGTTAAAATTAAAGATCTATGTGAGACCTACTCTCTGATACCAATTGTTGGTCATAAATGGCATATAAGAGGGAGGGTGAATTAGGTTCTAAAAATATTTAAGAAACACACAGAATAATTCAATAAAAATTTTTAGAAACTAATATAAATATGAAACAAATAAAATAAAAAGAAACTTGCACTTTATTGAATATGAAATAAGCAATGCAAATATAAGTTTAACTTACAACCTTCTTTTAGACTGAAGGATAATCCTCTCTACTTTTTCAAATGCTCAAGTATAACCTTTTGATAAATTCCTTTTTTTAGGCTAAAAAAAACCTCTTAACTCTCTTTTTAAAGGCTAAAAAATAACCTTACAAAATCAAATACATGAATAGGCTTATATCTCACATAACACAAAAAACTTAAACTCAGATAAAAACTCGTTCTCAACACTTGTGTTTCCAATACTTTGCTTAATCTTTTATTTATAATATAAGCATAGATTAATCTAGTCGTTGGGAGAATCTCCAATGTTCATCACCTAATTAAATATTTGGATCGTTGTACAAATCTTCTGACTGTTGTTTAATATGACTGCTCCTAATAATTCGCTCGTAATCTTCTTCATTTGGTCAATCGACAGGCATCTTCGATCGACTGATCTACTGAAAGTGTTCATTCGATCGACCGGTTCTATGGTTTAATCGATCGATCTTCTTTCGATCAGCTAATACTCTCTTCAGCAGATGTATTCTGTTGATTGGTATATATTTGGTCGACTGATCTCTTCAATTTCTTCATTTGGTCGGCCAATCCTTTCCATCCGGTCGACCGATCTATCCTCATCCGAGACAATTAAACTTTATCAACATTCTTCTTGCGCAAACATACTTCAGTGTGTATCTCTTCAATCTTACCACCTGTTCTTATACGCACTTAAACAAAAATATTAATAGAAAAGATGTTTTGTCATCATCAAAATAAAGTGAGACCTCTTTTAGTTCAACAACACCTAAGAGAAGGGGAGAATTAAGTGTAATTAAATTTGTCTAAATCTTTGAATAATTCTAGAATTTACCTTATATAAAATTTTAATGAAATGAGAAATTATGACAATATATCACAAAATAAATAATCAGTATATCATAAATTAAAATAAACATGGCAAGTAAGATGATAGGGACGAGAAAAGCAAACCAAAATTATAATAGCTGAATATATATAATTTGTCTATGCCTACTCTCCAACTATTTGTTAGAAACTTCACTATAATCTTCCTTCACAAATAAAGAATAATTCTTGTACAAATCTTTCTTCACATGTGAAAAATAATTCTTTCAATAATGTTCTTACATAGGTAAAGAGTAACTCTATAATTCAATCAAATCTTTCTTTTTATGAATGAAGAGTAAACCTTACATCTTAATTTCAACAAGTCCACACAAAAAAAAATATTTACAAAGTATCTTATTTACTAAACAAAGTATTTAAGAGGCTACCAAATAAAACCAAAGATTTTTTTATTAAATAAATATTTTAAAATTAATATTTCAACATAATCACATATTTCTGAATAATTTTTTCATAGATTTTTTAATGTTCTCACTCATATAATTCTTAATTAATATTAAGAATACTTTAACTTTTATAGTTTAAAAATGTGTTAAATTTTCATTAATGTGAATTTAAACATATGAAACTCACACGTATAAAGAAATATTATGGGTGTATTAGGAAAATTATTTGTAAAAGTTTGAAGTACATGTAGAATTAGTATAATTAATTTCTTGCCTAAGGTAGGACAACCTTAAGATGCCAAACTAAAATCCATGACCAGAGGGCCTAGACAACAGACACTTGCGTAACGACTCGTTCTAGCTAATTTAACTCGTGGCCCAACCTCGCCCGAGTTTGTTTATTAAGACTTTATACTCCAATATCAAGGAATGGCAATGTATGAGCCAGGACTGACTCCTAGGAGTCCAAACAATTAATAAGTTCACGCCCAACTCAATCAAGCCTAAATAGATGGTTTTATTAAAATTTAAAAAATTAATATTTAACCATATTAAAAAGCATAATATTTATAAAAACATTTAAAATTTTTAATATTTATAAAATATTTAAGAACTTTGAAATTAACAAAATTTTAATTATTATATTCAATTATAAAATCAAATTTAAAGATGTATATAAATTATCAATATAATTTAAATCTATTGATACATTAATAATTACAAATAAAACACTATAATTTTTTTTATTAATTTAAGAATTTTTAAAATATTTTACAAATATTAAGATTGATTTTTAGGACTATCAAAGTGTAACTTCAACCCTAACTAAGTAAATCCAAATCTTTATTTGACCAGAATGTTAACTTCTTCGAGCATAATAAAAACTGATTATTAGAAAGTCTATAAATTGAAATGTGAGATAATAGAAATTTTTATAATAATAGAATTTACGATTTCTAGCTGTATAAGTATAATTTCCTAGCCACTATTTCTTTTATAAATGAAGAGATGAATTTACCAATTTAAATTAAGTACGAATTTTATTTAAGTGGTCAATAAATTATTTATACAATATAAACTCAATATTTTAATACTTATCGACATTTCGGATAAGTTTAAAATTACTTGAAAATACGTCTAATCAATTACTTGCAACTAATCAAGTTCAAAAGTAACAAATCACTACACTAAGTACTAACTACAGTATTGGTCCAAGTTTTGTCTGAGAATCAGCAGAACAATTCAAAATCCCCAAATCACCAAAAATGAATACAATAATCTCTTAACCAGATTGTACCACTTTCCTGTGGAGTAATAAATCAGAGCCGTCAAAATCAACATCTTAGTAACCATGAACGATCTGGGAGCACTTGTTCTTGATCCAACGGATGCCACTCCTCAGAGAAGCCTTCACCCTACCTTCCACACCGTAAACCTTATATCTCGCAACTCTCCGCTTTCTTCGCATCTCCGGATCAGTAAAACCCCAGGGCTTCGGTACGCTCTGGGTCGGCCGATTCGCCCCAGTCGCGGCCGGCAGATCCAGCGGCCGCGGCCGCGGCTGAGACTCGTAGATCTGGTTGTCAATCCCAAAGCTCCTGCCGCTTACTATCTCAAGCCTTCTCTCACCTCCGTAAGGCTTTTGAACCGGCTCGTAACGCTCCATCTTCTGTAAAAGAATCGTGCTTTAAGGAACTTCTGGTTTCATAAAACTCAAGGGTATAGAGGGAAGCGAATAACAGGTGGGGTAAGATTAAAGCAGTGTGCGAGTATGACTTTTTTAATTTTGATCTCTGTGCTCGAGGAAAAGGTAACGTAATAATTAATTAGAGGGGAAAAAAAAAAGGCCTTTTCAGCACTGATATTCGCGTAGCTGGGACTGGACTGGAGGGTGTTATGCCCCTGATTTATGGTTCTTTTCAGAAAAGGACAAAACATGATCAAAGGTGTCTGAACTCTGAACCTTAGGAAGAAACAAGAACAACGCAAATCATTTTCTTCCATCTCCGGTCTCCCTGAACTTTTGTAGGATTGCTTGTTCACTTTATCAGTCCAAATTCAAGTCTAAATGAAATGTGATCGATAAACAGTCCTAAAGGGTATGAAAATTTTCGTTTGAGTAAAAGTTTGGAATTCGATTTTGAGCCTCGCAGCATCTCAGATTTTCTTTCTGTAATCCATTCAAGTTCATTGTTTATTCTATTGCCCTCAATTATTTTATTAGATTATCCATACAACCACCAGAAAACAAATCTTGTGTTTGGACAAAATATTAATCATGGCAAATGTTTGCAGATATCAGCTCCAAATCCAATCAGAAAACGATAAGGACGTTATCAAAGGGTTCAACACCATGAAATTTATGATCAGGATCAAGAGTTACTTGGTTCAAGCCAAAAAAAAAAAGTAAAAACAAATCAATAATAAAACACGGTTCAGCTAAACGTAGCCAGAGGGTGTAAGTTTAAGTCGGAGATCGACGCCTACATCCTGCTCCGACAAAAGTTTAACCGGCAATCCAACAAAAGGTGTAATGTTTGAAACGTGTAATGGTTGTGGAATATAAATTTGCCGAGAAGGGGACGAGGTTATCAACAATGGTCTCGATCGGTAACAAGTTGCTCGCGGCAAAAGTTTGGCAGCAGCTGCACTATTGTGGATAAACCCTCTGGGATTTGAAGAGGGAGTCGCTTTCACTGTATGCCAGCTCAGTACAGGCGCCGCTCCCATGAACCACCGGTTGCGGTGGGACAGTGCACGCCTTGCTCTCTGACGCTCTCTCTTGTGTGCATTTTGGTGGCCTCCTAGTGCTTGTGAATTAGCAAAGGCCCTGCGACAAAAATCGCACTCGAATTTCCTGTTATCTTCCAAGTTTCCTGTTTTAGTTAGGATGTCGTCGTGCTTAGTCAAGGGAAAACCAAACAGCTTCACTTGTGAGGTAGGCCTATTGTCCGATAATTGGGTTGGAAGTGAGCTCTTTGCCATTTGTGTCAGAGAAGAACTTACTCTTGTTCAATTTGTGAGTGCTAATGCCCTTATTTATAGTGAACTACTGATTCGTTACGAATTGAGTGAACATAAAATGGCAAAGCTCTATCTTTTGGATTCACTTTGCAGACAATATCTATTACAACTATACCTCGGGCATAATGCAACCACATATTTTGAGCTTAATTGGTATGGATGTGATTTTGAGTTTTGGTTTTTTGTTTTGTTAAACATAGAAATAAAAAAAGATAATATATTAATACAGCACAGAAATTGACGGTAAAACATAAAAACCAATACAAATATATAAAAACTACAATTAAAAATCAGAACTAACAGCAATACTAAACGACCCCTTTACTTGTATTTTCATATATATTATGATACTCTTGCTATACGAGGTATATTAAAATAATTTTGTAATTTTGTAACTCTTTTTCAGGTATGTTAAAGGGATGTGGTAATTATTCTCTTTCGGTTATTTGACTATATATATTCTGTTGTGTCAATAAAAATTATTAAGCCTTTTACAATATACATTTTCTTATGGTATCAGAATCATAATCAAATTAACCTTAATCCTCTTTACAGCTTTCAAAAAGAGCTAAATCTAGGTTAATTGAAACTTCTACTACAACATCCAGCAAAATAGATGTTGATTCACCTTACTATCTCCATCCATTAGATAGACCAGAAACAACTTTATCAACAATTATTCTCATAGACGACAATTACATGTAGAGGAGAAGAGCAATGATTACTGCTTTTGATGTCAAATCCAAAATGAGATTCCTTGATGAAACAATGCAAAAGCGAAGAATCATCTCCAGATTATGCGATATGGAGAAAGTGTAACTCAATGTTGTTATCTTAGATTACAAATGCATTATCTAAAGATTTATAATCTAGTGTCACTCATACAAGTACAGTTATAGAAATATGAACAAATTTGGAAGAACGCTATTTACAGGTCAACACTCTTAGAGTTCATCAACTTAAGAGAGATCTATCAAATCTACAACAGGGTGATAATTAAATTATTGCCTCATACTATGGCTAGTTTTATATTTTATAGGATAAGTTATAGGCATATGACCCTCTACCTCTATGTACATAGGGTGCTAGCAAAGAATACATTGAGAAGCGAGAAGCAACAAAGGCACATGATTTTCTATTTGGTCTTAATGTAAACTACAATTCATTATCACATATTCTCAACATGACTCTAATATCCAACTTGAGTCAAATTTATGCACTACTTGTACAAGATGAAAACCAAAGGCATGCAATTACTAATCTCATACCAATAATTGAAGGAGTAGCATTCGTAGTAAAGAAAAACTAGAATAGACAACAAAACACTAGTGATAATCGTAATTTAAAACATTGCGATCATTGCAAAAAGCCTAGACACTTAAAAGAAGAATATTTTTAGATTGTTGGGTATCCTTCAAACTAGTAGCAGCGAGAATAATAAGGAGCTCAAAATTATAATAAAGGGAAAAAAGCACATGGGATAAACATAGCCATGAGCTAGTATTGTAGGTCCTACGTCAATTATACAAGAATAAGAAGATAGTCACTAACAATCACAATCTCATTCTCTTATTGCTAGCCTTATGAATGAGGAGTATCAACAACTCCTTAATATTGTTCACATACAGCCACATAAGGGTAAGTAACACTGGTTCCTTAACAAACGTTATTGGTAAGTGCACTTCTTTAAACAGTAAATGGATCATAGATAGTGGAGCTTAAGATAGTATAGTTGACAATAAATTTCTACTTGATACATCCTATCTTGTGAATAATCATATACTTGTGCAAATTTCATATGATAGTTCTTTACCAATGGCACGTATTGGTAGCATCAAATTATCTCTAAACATCAAACTTGATAATGTCTTATTCTTGCTAAGTTTTACATGTAATCTCTTATTAGTAGCCAAAATCACCAGGATCTTAATTACTCAGTCACTTTTTATCTTAATTATTATATCTTTTAGGACCTGGACTCAATGAGACAAATTAGAATGGGTGAGCTGTGTAACAGGGTTTATCAAATGAAGTTAGACAAGAAAGCACGGCTAATTATATAAATTAAAATAAAATGCAATGTTTTGGCATATGCGAATGGGTCATCCCTCTTATCAACATTTGAAACTTGTATCTGACCTTAATTTACCTTCAAATTTAGACTATGTTTATGATGCTTACCATAAGACTAAACAATCTAGATTTCCTTTTCCTATTAGTTTGAATAAAAGCTTGAGACTTTTTGCTTTAATTCAGGTTGATATTTGAGGGCATTATACTACATCTTTTTTAAATGGTGTTTATTATTATTTTTATCATTGTTGATGACTTTTCCCGTGGGACTTGGATTTATTTGATGAAATATAAACCAGAGGTTTATAATTACTTGACTATTTTTTGTAAAATGGTGAAAATACAACTTGAATCTTTTGTTCAGGTGATCAGAAGTGATAATGGGATTGAGTTGGCATCTAATTCAATGAAAAATATATTTTTTACAATAACAACATCTTGTTACAAAACTCTTGTACAAGAACCCATAATAAAATGGGAAAGTAGAACGCAAACATAAACACATCCTTGAAGTCACATATGCCCTTCGTTTTTAACCCTCACTTCCTTTGAGTTTTTAGGGAGAGTGTGTTTTAACTGCCACATACTTGTTCAATATCAAACTTCTACCTAAAATTTTAGTTAAATCTCCATATGAAATCATATACGATAAATTACCATCTTATTTGTATGTTTTTTTTTATCCTTATGTTATGCTTATAATAATAGTAAATTCAAAGATAAATTTGAATCAAGGGCTATGCAATGTGTATTTTTATGATATCCTAATAGTTAAAAGGGTTATCAAGTCTTTGATCTTGACAATAATAAACCTTTTTTTATCACAAGATGTCATCTTCTATGAGCAAAAATCCCCTTTTCTGCACTTCAGTAAGCAACTTCTCCTACCTTCAATACACACCTTCAATTTATTGATATTGACTTACCTACACAAACAAATACTTAAAACTCAAAATGATGATAACATGCCACCTATCTTCGAGGAAGAACATATAGTTGAAATCGATAACAATTCACTTATTAATTGTGATCATCAAAATAATGACCTGTGTGGGTCAAGTGTCCACAAAATTACAAGGTTTTGACTATCAAATATTGCCTTCTTTAACCTCAAAACTAGCCACCACATCTGTTGTTAGTCTAGGTGTTGCTCATCCTCTTTCTTCCCATTTGTCATATAATTGTTTCTCTACTCCTCATAAAGCTTTTTTAGTGGCTATAACAAACATTGATGAGCCTACTAGTTATGCCCATACTATTAAGAGTGAATGTTGGTATCAAATAATGCAACAAGAAATTACAGTACTAGAAGAAAATCAAACATAGACTTTAAAAGAGCTTTCTCCAGGTAAGCACGCCATTGACTCAAAGTGGGTTTCCAAAGTTAAATATAAGTCAGATGGTTCAAGTGAGTGTTATAAAGCATGCTTGGTTACAAAAGGTTATACTCAAGTTAAAGGTATGGATTATAATGATACTTTTACTCCTGTTGCTAAATTAACAGTAGTTTGAAGTCTTCTTGCAGTAGATATTGTCAAAAATTGGGAACTCCATCAACTCGATATGAATAATGCCTTCTTGCATGATAATTTGAATGAATAAATTTATATGCACATCCCTTAAGGCTTTAACAAACCAAGAGATACTTGAGTTTTTTGGCTTCAAAAGTCTCTTTATAGCCTTAAACAAACCTCAAAACAATGGTTTCACAAATTTACTGAAGTCTTAACACAAGTTAGTTTCCAACCGTCTCAAGAAGATTATTCTCTTTTTACTTATACACGCGATACTAAATTCATCACATTACTTATATATGTTGATAATGTAGTTATTGTTGGCAATGACATATCTGACACTTCACACCTTAAGGAATATTTGAATAGTTGTTTTTGTATCAAGAATCTAAGACAATTCAAATATTTTTTCGATATTGAATTTGCTTAAAATTCAAGTGGCCTAATACTTAGTCAGCAAAAGTATGCTTTAGAGTTATTACATGATGTTGATGTTCTTGGAAGTAAGTCTTGTGATTTTGCGATGGAATAAAAGCATGGATTGTTTACTATTATTCGCTCTCCTTTATCTGATCTTTTTTAATATCACTATTTGGTTGATCATGTATTATATTTGACAATTACTAGGCCTAACATTTGCTACTTCTTTCAAGTTTTATCTTAATTGATACAAGATCCACGTCAACCATATTTAGATGTTGCTATGTGAGTGGTTCGTTATTTCAAAAAGTCCCCAAGGCAAGGGATCTTTCTTCCATCTAAGTGTAATTTCAATCTTATTGCTTATGCTGAATCTGATTAGACATCTTGTCCCACCACTCATCGCTCAACTATAGGGCATGTCATCTTCTTAGGCAACTCTCCAATATCTTGGAAATCGAAGAAGCAAGCTGTTGTTTTATTTTCCTCTGCTGAAGCTTAATATCGTGCTGTGGCCAATGCTATTAGTGAATTAGTTTGGTTTCGTGCTTTGTTTTTAGACTTAGGTGTTAATGTTAATCGTCCCATGCAATTATTTTGTGATAATTAGGTATCTTTCCATATTGCTTCCAATCCAGTATTTTACAAACGAATTAAGCATATTGAAATTGACTATCATTTCGTTCGAGAACGAATTCAAGATGGTTCCCTTATTACCAGCTACTTCTATCTTCCCAACAACTTAGCAACATCTTTACCAAAGCTCTTGGTCGTGAGTATTTTTCTCACTCTTTTGAACAAGTTGGCATTTACAACCTTCATGCTTCAATTGGAGGGGGAGTATTATAGCTATACCTTCATCTTAATCTTAGCCACATATTTTGCATAATCTACAGTTGTATTTTTATATATTTTGTGATACTCTTTCTATATGAGGTATATCAGAATAATTTCACAATCTTGTATTTTTTTTCAACTAGATTAGAAAGATGTGGTAATTATTCTGCCTATATATATATTCTCTTGTATCAATACAAATCATCAAACCTTTCACAATATAGGATTTCTCAATATCTCTCAAATTATGTATTTTGCGTAACAAATTCAATCTAATGCAGTTGAAGATTATTCAAGAAATGTCTCCAACCATTTGAATCACTTAAAAGTACCTGAAAATAAAAAGTATAATATTTCTTGTCAAGTTTAAATTATATGTTTAAAAGAAAAAAGAAGTTAAACATGATTAACATAGTTAGATATATTATTTTGAAATGTTATCATTGGAATCATGCCTAGGAATGTGAGAAATATCCTTCTTGCTAAGTATAAATCATGCATTGGCATCCTGAAAATGATTAGTTCTACCTGGTCCCCAGGTATAAGTCGTGAGAATCTTTGGAGGGGATCCATGTTTCGTTCTTGACAATTATGAATTTAAGGTTGTCTGTTACCTTCAAATTATGTGCACATGTCATGTTGGCGTTGGCGTAAAGGACTATACTTGAAAAATAGGCTTATGGCTGTCCTCCTTGATTCAGAAAATATATATATTCTTGCCGCATGTCCCCACTTTTGGCTCAGGAATTGCGTTATCCGATCTCTTTCGTCTGATAAATGGAGAACAAATTCATAACATAAAAAACGCACGTAATCGCTGTATAACTCGTTAAGTCTAATTACTTCTCAGAACTTGGAAACAGTCAGTTTAGTACGGGAACTTGGAGCTGGATGGTCGTGCTAGAAATAAACGATATTTAGTGATCAGCTCAACATCATCGTTTTGTAAAGATAATATGTGAACAAATACTTATTTTTATATGAGTAAGCCACTTAATCTTTAAACAAGTTTTTAAATCACATTTTTCGAAAAAAAGTGTTTAAATCACTTAAATAGGTTCTTTTTTTTTTGTACTTTGCTAAAAATTTCGAATGTGTTTCACGAAAGTTATTGTGAATTATGTTCACAAGATTTTTTATATCTTTCTTAATATTTAAATTTTTTAATGATTCAAAGGGAATTTTAATTTCAAGAAATTCCTTCGAATGAATGTAAGAGGCCTAACTATACCTAATTTTATTGAACTTCTCCATCACATGTTTAAGAATGATTCAGTCCACTCTAATAAAGTATTATTTTCTTCAATCACTTTAGGACACTTGATTATATCTTTTATCGAACATTTTTTATTATCTTTATTTAAGAGTAAATTTTATTTTATTAATTTTAAAACAATAATAAATAATGAACGTCAATTGCAGAAAAATTCTTAACATGTACTTGAAGTACAAGTGAAATAAGAGGGAAGAAAGAAACAGAGAAATAGCTCAAGCACGTAGGACAAGAGACTTGACCTTCTACTGCTACCACTGGCCTATAAAGAAGCTAAATCATTTGTTGTACTTTGAGGATTATAAATCCTAGTCACCGTTAGAATATCAACACGTGTTTTCTTGTTTTGTCTGTAAGTTGATAAGATGTTTTTGTCGGCCACGCGACTGTACTTGCATGAACACCTTCACATCAGGTACATCTTCACTATCCTCAAGTAAGCCATGCTCTGGTTGACATTTTCTTAAGGAATCCTGCAGAAGCTGGCTGCATCGAAACCCTGCAAGAATCTCAAAATCATTGCTCTTAACTCGTCTCCAAACCAAAAATTAACATGGCTTGATCTCCTCATGTATTATAGCCTCAAGCTTTCATTTGTGCTTCACTACTGTCAGGTAGTACTAGGAGTTATCCCTGCAATTGATTAGCAGGTCCATTGAAACATCCTTATCAAGTATGTTTAGCGTGTCCTCCTTTATAAGTTGGATGATCCAGGGTACATTATCTACACCCATGTGCATTCTTTTTTTTCTCAGCCGTGTACACTTTACAAAAGAACACTTCATGTGGAGTGGAAAAAATCTGTAATATGCCTAAGCGAGCTATCTTATTCCCCACCACCTCTCTTATGGTGTCAAATCAACATTTCCCTCTGCTGTTTAGAATGCGGCAGTCGAAAAGAATTATCGACTTTGCTAGCTAAAATTGGCCCTACTGTGTTATTATGATGTATATGGTGCCGTGATTTGTTTGGACTAACTGCTAGAGAATTCACGCTTACAGACAATAAACGTAGCTGAGTTTTGTTGGTCACCATCACCACATTGGTTTCACACTAAACTTTCTTTTCAGAACAACTTGTTGTAAATGTTAATCACAAATCTTAATTTTCTTGTGGCTTTCACGTGAATGAGAAGATATAGCTGGCATTCCATAATAGGAATTGCATTTCTATTGTAAAGTTTAGGTGGTACAAGCTTCATTGTACCTATGAAACATCAGTGGGAGTATACATTATCACTGTCAGACTCATGTCCGGAACTTCATGTCATGACCATTGGCCTTTTATTACTTTACTGAGCAATTAAGATTGCTTCAGTTTTAAGTAATGAACCTGTTGTCCAAATATTGCCAAGTTTTCCTATAAACTCTGAATCAAAATGGTGTTATAGATGCGAATTAAGGTCCAACGATCGGTTGATGCAACTTAGAGACTTGATTCGTTAAATAATTTTGTCGAAATATGTAATCTGGGGATTATTCAACCTTAGAGATCAATGAAAAAGACCTGTGACTTCACCCATCGAGCCCCAGACAACTCAATTGGAGCTCGCATGCCTTTGCAGGAGGAGTCTAATCTCGTTCTAAATTCTGTCCCATTAAAGCATACAATATCAACAAGAAGATATAGTTGCCTCCAATACGACAAACTCAAATAAATAAAAGAGTGGTCCACTCGATTTACATCTAATGATCTAAATAGATCTCTTGTAGTGGCTAGTTAGATATGCTTAGATTGAAAACAAGAAAAATGATGTACTTACTACCAATCCTGATGTACCAACTAGTCTAGGAATAGAAGTGCATCACATCTTCATTTTCCCTTGTCCTTATTCCCTTCGGAGAAATCCCTCTTCAATGGGAATTAACGACCATGTGCATGTCTATCTAGTGAATCATGCCTAATTATTGTATTTCTAAACTCTAATTCTGCCAGATAGGGCTGACATAGAACTGAAAAAGATGTTACCATATTCCTTCTTTCACATAATAAAAACGATAAAATGAAAACTATGAATGATGCAGGTAGATAGTGAACTGTTGGCTTTGGTTCCCTCTCGCAAAAGGGAAATAAAGATACAAGTCCAGTTGCGTTTCCTATGCGTAATCAAACGTTTGTATGGTAAAGAAACTCCAAGTTGTTGGCATTCCCACATCACAAGATCGCAGAATCCTTAAAAGGGTCCCGTCCAAGTCCCTTGAGGTCTAATCAGAAGTTACTGAAGTCTTGCCCTTGGTATGGTACAGCACAAAGACCTTTACCAGTGGCTAGGAATCAACCACAGATGCTATTGATCTGTAGTACCGGTGACCACGAAACTCTTTTCGGCTTTAGATAATATCTGCAAGGTTTAATTCCACATGTCATATATAGTTGAAGACCAAACAAAAACATTGGCAATGCTGCTTTTTATCTGGGGAGTGAGGGCCAGTTTTGTGGTGGCAATGCCAAAGTCTCCAGGTGGAGTGAGTGCATATGTCCTGAATTGCGTCATATAAAAGTAGAGCCATCGAGCCACCTAAATCATGTGCTTTGCGACCCCTTATGAGCACAACTTGTTTGATTAGGTCCCTTTTCTTGTGTTGATTAGGTCTCTTGTCTCCTAGCTTTTGGATAATAGTTTTTTAGTGTTATCATGATCTCGGGAGATTACTCATGAACATCGGAGATTATAAAGATTGGATTTAATTATGATTATGAGAAATAGACTTAGTTATGATTGAGATTATCATAAGAGATTTACTTTAATTGTATAATACCTTCCAATTTCATGTATAAATAGAGTAATATACCTTGTTTAGAACATACAATAAAATTTTCAGAATTCTACTTACATATTATGAAAGCCTCGTTCATCTATTTTTTTATTTGAATCCTCATTTAAGGAATTTTTTCTTTTTTTTTCTATGTTCTTGAAATGGGAAATCGACCCACAGACATGAATACCTAGACTCTATTAGAACATAAACTTGTTTTAGATTTGATGTATTCGAAATGGACCTTGTGCATAGGCTCAAAAGATAAAAAGTCCAAGTTCTAAAACATATATAGAAATATCTATCTTTGTCTAGAAGTATCTTGTAAAAACATCTAGATATTTTAAAAAAATATTTAGATACTTTGTAAAAATATTTCAAGTCTAGAAAAATCTTCAAAACTAGTAATGAATATTAATTATATAAAAGAGTAGTATAAATAGGGGTCATTATCCTCATTTATAACAACAAGTTAAGAGAAATTGAGTTAAACACTAGTTTAAGTAAAAGTTCTTTTTTCATTAAGAGTGTCTTTCTCATTCTTAGGATGTTGCTAAAATTCTTATTGTAAACTTCAAAATCCTCTCTAAAATTTAGTTGATTCTTGATCATTTTCATAGAAACTTATCACCTTCCAACAAAGTGGTAATAAAGATTGAAGATCCTTGTGATAGAAGATGGCAAGTGAGTTGGCTCTCCAAGTTCCAAAGTTTTCTAAAAAAGGTTATAACAATTGAAGTATCAAAATGAAGACTTTACTTGAAGCATATAATCTTTGGAAAATTATAGAGAATGGCTACATCGAGTCAAAGGATATGACTACTTCGTCTCTAGGTCAAAAATATGTCTTGAAGAGTTTGAGGAAGAGGGACAAGAAAGTTATCTTCCTCATTTTTCAAGCTGTAGATAATGATGTTTTTTAATTGATATCAACCTCTAACACCTCCAAAGAAGCATGGAAGAAGCTCCAAATATCATGCAAAGGAGAGGAAAAGGTAAAAAAAGATACACCTCCAATATTTGAGAAGTGATTTTGAAGATTTATATATGAAAGAGAATAAAATCATAAGTGATTATTTTGCAAGAGTGATAGCAATTTAATGATTAAACCTAAAAGTATAGAGGGTCAATTTTAGTACAAACAAGATCGATCTCACAAAGACAAGGTCTAACTCAATTTTGTTGCTAATCACACAATTAAGGAAGAAAGAGAATATAACTAACGGATTAAATAAACAATTATCAATGAAATCAATTAGATACAACAGTAGACCTCGGGATTCACCTAATTGAATTCAACCATTGATATAGATATTAGTTCCTAATTTCTTGAGTGCAATTGGTTCAATAATATCCTAGAGCTTTTCCAAGTTACTAGGTTGTACCTAATTAAGAATTAATCGAATCTCAATGGTTAATAAATTAATTAAATCCTTTAAGTAACAATTAATGCACAATAATCAAACTGATATATATCTTTAACAAGTTAATTATCTCAACCTTCTTAGATTTGGATTTATACTTCTCCTTTCAGTCCTTCATATAAACCCTAATAAGAAAATCATATGGTGGCCAAGCATATAATTTGCAATAAACACAAGGAAACTAAACCAAGAAAGATAATTGAAAATTCAATTAATCAAGAAAAATAACATCCATAATAAAAAATATCCTTTAATTAAGTTGCATTCCTAACTTTAGTTAAAGAATTAGTTACTCATAATAAAAAGATAAAAATAAACATTCAATGGAATTTTAAACATAAATAATGAGACAAAGGAAAGACAAGAAAATAAAAATTCGTTGATTCTTCGCTTGAGATCTCCAAAAACTTGCTTCTTCTTCTCCTTAATTTCTTAAGAACTCTAATGGAAAAACGGCTCACCACTAGCAAAACAATTGTGTAATCTTCCTCCAATCCAACTCTTCTCTCTCCATTTAAAAGTTAACTTCCTTTTAGGGTTTTAGTTACCATAAATCTCTTTAAATAAATCTTCTAGTTTCCCTCTTGTGATCAACTTCCACTTTGATTAAGATTCCTTAAAATCTCTTAATTTCCTTCAAAGCCATAAATAAAACCCAATAAATGCTAATTTTCTAAAAAGTAAGATAAAGATAACAATATACTAAAATTAAATAAAACAACAACTAAAATCAATAAAATTATATCTAAATCCTAGAAATTTAAGGCTTAAACTATGTAGAAAATAACCATATCACCTAATTCAAATTTATTATCATTAAATATTATATTTATTGGGATAATTATAAAAATTTTGAATTTATCTATCAAATATAAATATTTATTGGTGGAAATTTTTTTAATGAAAATGTTTAATTAAAAATCATGTCTCATTGATTAAACATGATATTAGAAGGAGTAATGCATTTATTAGTTATAAATTATCATTAAAATCAAATAAGTTGTTTTACTAATTTTTGTGAATTATTTATTATAAAATTAGATAGACAATACTTAATGTACACAAATGTTGAAATAATCAAAATTTTATTAATAATTAACTATCTTTGATATATATATATATTAATAATGATTTTATAAATAGACATTTATTATGTTAAATATTTTTAGAATTAAAATAGCAAATTATAGTTAATGCAACTCTATAGATAGTTACTATCTATGAGGGTAATCTCACGTGTCATTTGGTAACTTTTACCCCCATGTGTCATTTGGTAACTCTCCCTGGTACTTATCATCTTTTATTAATTTATTTTCTTTAATTTTCACAAAAAGCTTTATAGATTCTTGAAAATCCTAAAAAGGTATGAGTTGGAATTGCTTTCTATTGTTTTGAAACTGTCTCATAAACATCTATACCTGGTTTAGTTAATGCATTTAATTGGCTTTTGAGATACAATTATAGCCAAGGTTTCAAAAACCAATTTGAATCCGTGATTTGTTGTCAATTCGAATTGTATCAACTTAAAATCGATAGAATTAAAATCATACCAATTTTAAACATTGGATCAAATTGATAATATTGACTCAAATCAATCAATTTCGAATCAGTTTTGATGTATTGATTCAAAATCAAGAAAATTTTATAAATTTTTAAAAATTTGAAATCAAATTGAATTTTTTTTAATTTTCAATATATCGGTTGATCGATCCTTAAATGTTAATAATGAAAGTATACCGATAAGTGAACATTTAAATCTACTTTTTTTTAAGAAGAAGAGAAAGTGGAATTCCCTTTTCAAAAAATGGAATCTACTTTCTTTTTATTTTTAAAATTTTTTATTTTAAAATAATAAAATGTTTGCAAATTTTCATAATTTTTATTTATTATTTAATATATAAATGAATTTATGATTATTTTTATTAAAGAAACAATTTTATTGTTATTTTTAGTATCTAACTAATAAATAATTCATTAA
>JAOXYD010000009.1:9668941-9683858 GCA_028565735.1 Pinacopodium congolense | reverse complement strand
TACTGAATTTGTAAAAAATAAAATATTTTTATATTTTTTGAATTTTTTAAATTTTAATTTAATACTTTATTAAAAGATCACAATATTTACAACACATATTTTTTAATTATTAACAATTTTATTTTAATTATTAAAATAATTCATTAATTAATTTTCATATTATTTAGGTCTTTATAATTTGGTAAATTATCAATTAGGTCCCTATAATTTGATAAACTATCAATTAAGTCCCTATAATTTGATAAACTATCAAATAGACCCCCTAAAATTTTAAATTATTGTCAATATTAATTCAGTGTCATGTGACATGTGAACATGCCGACAGTGCCACTTAGTATGTCCACGTTATTACTATCAATATTAGTTCAGTGCCATGTGGCACGTGGACATGCCAAATGGCACTGAACTAATGTTGACAATAATAACGTGGACATGTCAAGTGACACTGCCGTTAGTTCACATATGACAGAAATAACAGAGGGAATAATGATGAAATTAATTTAAAACCTTAGAGACTTATTTGATGGTTTTGAAACTATAAGAACCTAATTGATAGTTTATCAATTCACATGGGGTCTAAATAATTTTAACCCAATAACTTATTAAGTTTTGGACAACTCTTAGAGAAAGAATATAATATTCTTCTTAAAGATCATAGTCTTTCAATAAGAGATCATAGAAATACTTTTTTGGATAGCCAAGGCGTCAATGATAAGAAATAGGATGTTTTTAATTAACATCCAAAATGATGTCTCAAAATGTCTTTAATCCTGCATCAAAGACTCTTTTTGGTTTTGGCATCTAAGATTTGAGCATTTGTATTTTGGTGGATTAAAATTGTTACATGAGAAAGAAATGGTGAAAGGATTTCCTTCCATTGATCATCCTAATCAATTATGTAATGGATGTTTACTTGAAAAGCATTCAAGAAAAAAAATTTCAAAGGAGATCACTACAAGAGCCAATAAGTTATTACAACTTATACACACTAATATATGTAATCTAATTTCACCTTGCTCTTTTGGCAAGAATTGATACTTTATTCTCTTCATTGATGATTTTTTAAGAAAGATGTGAGTATATTTTTTGAAGGAGAAATTAGAGGTACTTGGTGCCTTTAAAAGGTTCAAGGCACTTATTGAAAAAGAAAGTAAACATAAGATCAGGGCATTGAGATTCGATAGAGAAGGAGAATTCACATTAAGAGAACTAAAAAAATTTTGTGAATAGCATGGAAGTCATCGTCCTTTAACAGTTCTTAGATCTTCTCAACAAAATGGAGTAACGGAAATGAAGAATAAAACTATTCTTGAAATGGCTCAAAGCATGTTGAAAAATAATAAGATGCCTAAGGAGTTTTGGGTCAAAGCTATGGAATATGCAGTATACTTGTCTAACCACTTGCCAATAAGTAGTGTGTAAGGAAGAATACCACAAGAGACATGAAGTAGACATAAACTCGGCATTGCACACTTAAAGATATTTGGGAGCTTAGCCTATATCCATGTACCAGATAAAATGAGATCAAAACTTGATAACAAGAGTGAGAAGTTTGTGTTTATTAGTTATGATCGAAGTTCTAAAGACTACAAATGTTACAATCTAAACAATGGAAACGTGATCATTAGTAAAGATGTAAAGCTTAATGAAGAAAGGGCATGGCAATAGAATGTTCAAGAATATAATTATGACTTCTGTCCAGTAATGATTGAAGACAAAGAAGAAGACTAAGCAAATGAAGAAACTTAAGAACCTGTTACGCTTCCCACATCACCAAGAGCATCTTCTCGAATTGACTTTTTATCATCATTCCTAGGAAAGAAGCATGTAAAAGGAAATAAATTTACAAGACAAAATTAAGGTAAATGACCATAAAAATTATTTAACTTTATTTTGTCTCTTTGCCGATTTTGAACAAATAGGTTTTGAAGAGGTAATCTAAAATAAAAAATGAAGAAATGTTATGGATAAAGAGATCAATGACATAATAAAAAATGACGCATGAGAGCTTGTAATACTTTCAAAAAGACAAACGGCAATTGAAGCCAAATGGATCTACAAGGCAAAGGAGACTGCTAAAGGAGAAGTAGAAAGATATAAGGCATGGTTAGTGAAAAAAAGGCTACAAGCAAAAGGCCGACATCGATTATAAAAAGGTATTTGGGCCTGCTGCTCATTTAAAAACTATTAGACTAACTATTTCTTTGACAGTATAAAATAAATGGAAGATTTATCAAATGAATGTAAAGTCAACTTTTTTAAAATGGTTTTCTTGAAGAAGAAGTCTATATAGATCAGCCTTTGGATTATATGGTGAAAAGACATGAAGACAAAGTCTTGAAATTGAAGAAAACTTTATATGGATTAAAGCAAGCACCAAAGGTATGATATAGTGGAATTGATAAATATTTCTAAGAAATTAACTTTACAAAATATCCACATGAGCATGCCCTCTATGTGAATAAGAATAAGCATGGAAATATCTTAATTATTTGTTTGTATTTGGATGATTTAATCTTCACGAGCAACAATCTGAAGTTGATTGAAGAATTTAAAAGTGCAATGGAAAAGGCGATTGAAATGAGTGATCTTGCCCTTATGTCTTATTATTTTAACACTGAAATAAAGTAAGAAGAAGAAGGCATATTCATCTCCTAATAAGGTTATACAAGAGATATCCTCAAGAAATTCAATATGGTTGAAAGCAAGTATATTGAGACATCTGTTGAATGTGGAATCAAGTTATCTAAGCATGAAGAAGGAGAAAAAGTGGATCCGGAATCAAGTTGTCTAAGCATGAAGAAGGAGAAAAAGTGGATCCTACATTATTTAAGAGTCTCGTTAGGAGTTTGCGCTACTTAACATGTACAAGGTCCAATATCATCAATGGTGTTGAACTTATTAGCTGCTACATTGAATCACCTACGGTTACACATTTGAAAACAGTTAAAAGGATCCTCCATTATATCAAGGGTGCACTTAATTATGGTTTATTCTACTCACCATCTAACGAGTTCGAACTTGTTGGTTATTGTGATTGTGATTGGATTGGATTGGAGATATTGATGATAGAAAGAGCATTACTAGTTATATGTTTTATATGAGAGATACTATCTTCACTTGAAGTTCTAAGAAACAACCTATAACCACCTTCTCTACTTGTGAAGCTAAGTATTTAGTTGTTAATTCTTATGTTTGTTATGATATTTGAATAATGAGTTTAATGAAGGAGCTTCATATGCCACGATAAAAACCTATAAGAATTTTTATTAACAATAAGTCCGCATTAGCTTTGGCAAAGAATCTAGTCTTTCATGACTGGATCAAACATATAGATACAAGATATTATTTCATATGAGAATGTATAATGAAAGAAAAAGTAGAGATAACGTATGTGAAGACTCAAGGCCAAGTAGCTAATATCTTCATAAAACCTCTAAAGAAGGATATTTTTATTAAACTTAAAAGCTATCTTGGAATTACCAAACCAAGTTTAAAGCGTGGTGTTAAAACATAAACTTGTTTTAAATTTGATGTACTTGAAATGAACCACTTGTATAGGGTCAAAAGATAAAAGGTCCAAATTCTAAAAAATATCTAGAAATATCTTTATTTAGAAGTATTTTGTAGAAATATCTAGATATTTTAAAGAAATATCTAGATACTTTGTAGAAATTTCTTAAGTTTAGAAAAATCTTCAAAACTAGTAGCAGATTTTAATTGTATAAAAGGATCCTTAAGTGGTAAAAATATAGGTCCTTCCCCTCATTTGTAATAAAGAGTTAATAGAAATTGAATTAAGCATTAATTTTAAGTTAGAGTTCCTCTTCCATTAAGGATGTCCTTTTCATTCTTAAATTATTGTTAAAGTTCTTATTACAAACTTCAAAATCCTCTCTAAAATTTAGTTGAATGTCTACTATAAATTTCTTTGGCAACTTCATTAAAAGACCATCACCTTCCAACAGACCCATACTCATATGTGGACTTGAATACCTAGACCAATTCTTCCTCCACTTGTTTTCTGCTGCCAACAGTCCCATCCCAGTCTTTAATGCCACCACTCTGTCCTTTAGTTCGATTGCCTCCACTATCAAATTTGCTTAACTCACTATCTCTCTTCTTTGATTCAGTGTGTCTCAATCGAGCAGGCTTTCTTTGGATATACTCCCGTCAACTAATAAGAGTCTTATTAGAAGGAAGATCTAAAAAGTCTCAAGTATGAGTTTTCTCCAAAGTTTGAATTTCTTAGTTTATAGCTTGCTGCCATAGAGGGTTAGTCTGTGTCCTCCCACTTCATAACAGAATAGACAAACTGAATGTGAATATCATTATATCCTTAATTTTGTACGATCTATTCTTCTATTTGTGTCATGTCCAGAAAAATTTTAGGGAGAAGAAGCTTTTAATGTTGTCTACATTATCAATTGACTTCCTACCTTAGTCCTTTAAAATTTATCTCCTTTTGAACAATTATTTGGTAAAACTCTAGATTACTTAACTCTTAAACCTTTTGGTTATGCTTATTTTGGTTTTTTACATTCTTATGAGCATACAAAATTATATATGGTGTTAAACACAATGGTTATCATTATTAGGATCCTATTTCCAATAAATTACGTATCTCACATCATGTTATCTTCTGAGAAACTACTATGTTTTCATCTATTTCAAAATTTAATCATTTTGTCCACACTGTCTCTCCATTTTTTACTGATTCCTTAATTTAGTTATTTCCAAGTTCTAATATAGGTACTTCTAATGTACAGCAAATTAAACCTCTCTCACTTACTCTTAATGAAGATATTCCAATTGTTGATCCTGAATTTGAGCTTACATTTACCTTTGAAACTACTCTTTATCGTTTTAGTTCGGTAAGAGAAATCCCTCATTATCTTATTGATTTTCACTGTTACTCAGTTATTGCAACCCTCCATAAGCCTTACTTTTATCATAAGGTAAGTACTAACCCTTTATGACAGCAAGCTATGAACGAAGAAATTCAAGCTTTAGAGAAAACTCATACTTGGGATTTGGTAGATCTTCCTCCTAATAAGACTCCTATTAGTTGCAAATGAATTTACAAAATCAAGCCCCGCTCTGACTGTTGAACATTATAAAACTCGCTTAATAGCTAAAGGATACACTCAATAATATGGCATAGATTATGAAGAAACCTTTACTTCAGTGCTATTAACATCAATTCGTAGTCTTTTGGCTATAGTTGCAGTTCATCAATGGAAACTTTATCAAATGGATGTCAAAAATGCTTTTCTTCACTCTGACTTAACAAAATAAGTTTATATGCATTCTCGTTTAAGTTATCATTCTCCTTATAAGATTTGTAAGCTTCGACCACCCTTATATGGATTAAAACAAGCACCTATGGTCTAGTTTGCCAAATTCAATTATACTTTTACTCAATTTGGGTTTATGTCTAGTCCCCATGATTCGGTTTTATTCACTAAACAGACTGATAATGGTATTGTCCTCCCATTACTTTATATCAGTGATATGATAATTACAGGCAGTAATGTATCTGGTATATCTGCTTTACAACAATATCTTCATCAGCATTTCAAAATGAAAGATCTTGATTTATTTAATTTCTTTTTAGGCCTCAAAGTCTCTCAAAATTTTGAAGGCTATTATCTTTCTCAAGCCAAGTATGCATTTAATCTACTTTTTTAAGCTGGAATCACTGATAGTAAAACAGTACCCACACCTTTGGAGCTCAATTGCAAAGTTACTCCCCTCGATGACACTTTTCTTCAAGATCATACTTTATATTGACAGATTGATGGAAGTCTTGTTTATCTCATTGTTACTAGAGCCGATATCTCTTATACTGTTCATTTAGTCAGTCAGAGTATGTTGGCTCCTCGCTCCACTCATTTTTCTGCCGTATTTTCGATGCTTCGCTATATTAAGGGTACTCGCTTTCATGGTTTACACTGCTCTGCTAAATCCTCTCTGATTTTGTTTGGATACTTTGATGCAAATTAAGTTAGCGATCCAACAGATCGACACTCCACAACTAACTACTATTTCTTCTTAGGAGATTCACTTATCTCTTGACGCAGTAAAAAGCAAAATATTATTGCTTGTTTTAGTGTCGAATCTGAGTATTGTGCACTTGTTAGTGCTACATCTGAATTACTTTGGTTATGATGGTTATTAACTGATATGAGTATCACACATTCTTCGGCAATAACACTTTATTATGATAATAGAAGTGACATTCAAATTTCTCATAATAATATTTTTTATGAGCGTACTAAACACATTGAACTTGATTACCACTTTGTCTGTCATTATGTACATCATGGAACTATACATTTACTTTTTATCTCTTCTGCTGATCAAACTATTAACATATTCACCAAGACACATCTTCTTACTCGATTTCAACATCTTGTAAGCAAACTAAAGTTGGCATCTACTATACCACCATAAGTTTGAGAGAAGATGTTAATATGATTTTAGGAGAATACTTATGATCATGAGAGATTATAGAAATTGAATTTGATTATGATTATGATTATGATTATGATTATGAAAGATAGACTTAGTTATGATTATGATTATTATGAGAGATTCACTTTAATTGTATAATAGCTCACAATTTCATGTATAAATAGGGTGATGCACCTTGTATAGAGAATACAATAAAATTACTAGTACTCTACTTACATGGAGAATTATGGTGAGCTAACTACAACACTCTTTCGTCCATGGTCATGTCACCTATAAGATATTGCTTATATTTGATATTATCATTTGTGCTAGGAAAAATTTATATTCACAAGCAAATTAATCTTCTTTGTCTTGCTCAGTTTAAAACCCAAATGGATATTTTATAGATTTTTGTGCGTATATATAAATATCTCACAAATTATATCTCTTAAATAAATTATTTGACAAAACCAATAATTTAAAATCAAATAAAAAATTAACTCAAATAATTGATAATAAATTATATTACTCTTAAAATATTAATTTTTTAAAAAAATTTTATGATCGATTGAGTCATCCACACAAAAAAAAATTGTATTTTTTCAATACCAATCTTTCTAAAAGATAAATATTTTATTCTGTCACTAAGCTCATCTTCCTATTATTATTTCGTAACTTATATTAATAAATAATTTAAAATATTAATACTACTAATATTTTTTCTATTATCACATTTTTAATTTAATCATAATTTTTAAAACTTGTTTGATTTAATTTTCTATTTCTATCTTTTATTTTCGTTTTTGTGTACCGTTGATTTGTTAGGTTTTTTTTAACCAACATTGTTGCAATATCAAACAAATATTCTAGGCTTATAGGCCTTGTTTAGGCCCATATTCAGATATCTGAAGCCTAAAACGAAGTCCAGCCCATTTGCTGACTCATTTGGTTCACTTTCCCAAGCAAGACCGTTTTGGAAGAAGACATTTATTGGGACGCGCCCGTACCGAAGTCTATCATACGCCACACTCCTGTCATTTTAACCGTTGATCCCGAAACGACTCGGATCTGATTGGTCATCGCTTGACACCCCCATCAGGAGTCCCACAAACGGCACACGTAATCCAACGGTTAAGAAAAGACAATGTAGCGTTCGATAAGCTCGTGTCTCTCGGCGCGCACGATAGCGTACACCCGCTGTTTAACCCATCGTCTTCAGTGTCACTCGCCTCCAACCCACACCCGATCTTCAGCTGCTGATTTTTTTTCCCGGAAAATTCAAATCTTTGAATTTCGGTATGTTGTTCCATTGATCTGTATCGTCTTTGTGTCTTTTATTTTTCTATCTTTTTCTCGAGAATCTGTTGCCTCGATTTCCGCGTGAAAGCATTGTGTTTATGCATTCATTTGTGTGGTAGCTCTGATCTCATGCAGGCATTATCTTCTCTTGGCCGCTAGGGTCTGCATCTGATATACAGTCTGCATTTGATATACAGTTTGCATTTCGATCGAGATTGGAGCGCACTTGGGATTATTCAATACTTTGAAATTGAAATTCTTGTGCTGGAGGGTGGAGAATGGGGAATCGGGAAGGTTTAGGTTTCAGTTTAGCTGGAAAGTGAAGTTCGCTGGTCATAGTTAACTTAATAAGTAAGTTCATTGAGCGGTGTAGCTATTGGGCTTTATGATATTGAGATAATTTTCACGTGTATATTTATACCTCGGAATTGCAGAGCTTATACGTATAACTGTGGCGACTATATGCATGATAGGACACACAGATGGACAGATACATGTGTGCATTCATTAGTTTGTTTGTTTAAACAGGAAGCAAAGCGAAAATGCTTGTGTTTTCAACCAATCTTAGGACACTTTGCGTAGAAGGTGCACAATCATAGTTCCAGAATGGGATGTAGATAATTTTGTCATCTCCAGCTTTAATGTGGATTGAATTTCTGGGTTAACTATAGTGTGGTTTTTATTTGGTTGCTAATTATAAAAAACGGCATCTTCTGAAAGGAGAAGAAAATGACTCTTAGAGAAGGCCATGCAACGATTTAAAAAATGTCTTCTGCTTTCATGTAGTTTTTGGCGTTGAACCTTTTGAAAATTTTCTTTCAGGGTTATATCTACAATTTGTTTTTCACTATGGAAATGATGTCAAAGCTACCTGGTGTGATAAAGGAAACCTCTGATAGCGGTATAGATTCATGTCCAGATGATACTGGTTCTGTGGAAGAAATGGCAGAGAATGTAATCTTGTCTAGGCAAACTTCTATAAACCTTGTCCCATTTATTGGCCAGAGATTTGTTTCCCAAGATGCTGCCTATGAATTCTACTGCAGTTTTGCTAAGCAATGTGGATTTTCAATCAGGAGACATCGCACACGTGGAAAAGATGGTGTTGGGAGGGGAGTTACTAGAAGGGATTTTACATGCCATCGTGGCGGTTATGCTCAAGTAAAGGCTTCTGAGGATGGAAAGCTTCAGAGAAATCGAAAATCATCAAGATGTGGATGCCAAGCATACGTGAGAATTGTTAAAAAAGCTTATTTTGATGTGCCTGAATGGCGTATCACTGGATTCAGCAACATCCACAACCATGAACTTCTGAAATCAAATGAGGTGCAGCTACTTCCTGCTTATTGCACCATGTCTGCAGATGACAAGAGTCGAATTTGCATGTATGCTAAAGCTGGAATGTCTGTGAGGCAAATGTTGAGGTTACTGGAACTAGAAAAGGGTGTTAAGATTGGTTGTTTACCATTCACAGAAATTGATGTTAGAAATCTTCTACAATCTTTTAGGAATGTCAATAGAGATAATGATGCTATTGACCTTCTTAAAATGTGTAAATACAAGAAGGATAAAGATCCCAACTTTAGGTACAACTTCCAGATTGATGCAAATAACCGTCTGGAATACATTGCTTGGTCCTATGCTTCATCCATTCATTTGTATGAGTCTTTTGGAGATGCTGTAGTATTTGATACAACCCATCGTTTGGATGCTTATGATATGATTCTAGGGGTTTGGATTGGAGTGGATAATCATGGGCATAATTGCTTCTTTGGTTGTGTGCTTCTACGGGATGAAAATACCATGTCCTTTTCCTGGGCATTAAAGGTAAAATAGTTTATTCATTGAAACCCTTGGTTGTGTGAGCATCTGACTTCTATATTTTGTTAAGACTCCTTGATTCTGAACCATTAAGTTTTATTTGGATGTAACTTTTACTTCACAATGACTAGAATCTAGCAAACTATTTTTCTTTGCAATTGAATAGCAGTTCGCTGCAAATTTTTCCAATTTATTATCTATCTACTTCTTGGAAAGAAAGAATTGCATACAGCAGTTTCCATATGTCCCCACATTTATTCAACTATTATTTTTTTATTTGATACCATATTCATAAGAAAGCTCCTCAATAATATTTTTTATCCAGTCTTCCAGTAACTTTGTTTATAGGCCTCCGATAAATTATGCAACTTCACTTCAATCCATTTGCCTCAAAGGAATAGAAATTTTAGTTTGTATTACAAATGAAGATTACCACTTTAGTGTCAATAATGTAGGGTTAAGCTGGGTAGCGCGAAGGCCCAGTCGTGTTTATTCTCTATTGAATCATACCTTTTCTTACATCCACTTGATATTATCCTGCATTTGTTTGCCTTTTCACATTCTTAAACATTTATTGCAGACATTCCTGGAATTCATGGATGGAAAAGCTCCTGAAACTATATTAACTGATCAAAACATCTGGCTTAAAGAAGCTATTGTTTCCGAAATGCCAAGGACCAAGCATGCTTTTTGCATATGGCATATCATTGCAAAGTTCTCTGACTGGTTTTCAGTTCCACTTGGATCACAATATGATAAATGGAAGGCTGAATTCCATTGCCTTCATAATTCACACTTGGTGGAGGATTTTGAAGCAGGCTGGAGAGACATGGTTGATACTTATGGACTACATGGAAATAAGCACATCATCAGTCTATATGCACTACGCACATTTTGGGCTCTGCCATATTTGAGGGGTTACTTTTTTGCTGGAATGACCAGTACATTTCAGTCAGAGCTTATTAGTGCCTATATCCAGCGCGTTTTAAGTGCTCAATCTCATGATAACTTTGTTGAGCAGGTTGGACTGTATAGCGTCTTTCTCTTGTATTATTGATCATGTTATTGATTTATGATGTTTCAAGTTCCTATATGCAGGTAGCTGCCGTAATTGAGCTTAAAGAAGAAGCAGGACCAAAACAAAAGATGCAAGGAAAGGCCCACAAAATCTCCCTTAAAATGGGTTCTCCAATTGAGTCTCATGCTGCGGCTGTTCTGACACCACATGCTTTTAGCAAGTTACAAGAGGAGCTTGTATTGGCTCAGCAATATGCATCACTAATGGTTGATGAGACTTATTTCGTTGTGAGACATCATACAGATATGGATGGGGGATGCAAGGTTTTGTGGATCCCTCAAGAAGAATTCATCAACTGTAGCTGCCATTTGTTTGAGTTTTCAGGAATTATTTGTAGGCATGTAATCCGTGTCCTATCCACAAACAATTGTTTTAACATTCCAGAGCGCTATTTGCCTGTTCGCTGGCGTGAGGGTACATCTTTGACAAAGTCTTACCAGGCTTTTGCTTCAGAAGAACATGAAGGGAAAGTACAGTTATTGCAATCAATGGTTTCAACACTTGTTTCAGAATCAGTAGAGACAGAAGAGCGTCTCGATACTGCCTGTGATCAAGTTGCTGAGGTGTTGTCCCGTATCAAAGGACTTCCTGGGCCAGCACATGGTGGCAATGATATTGCTTATAATAGTCCATCTGATTCTTTGATGCTTCCACAGGTTGAAGATTCAGATGGATTTGTACAAAATTTTGCTAGTGGGAGTTCTAGCGATTCTATAGCTTTGGGGAAGATAAGAGAAAGAAGACCAAGAGATGGGATAAACATCTACAGGAAACGGAGGCGATTTTCAGTGCCTTGTGAGCAGTTTGGACATCATACAAGTGATTGTCCCATGATAGGGGGTGATGACCTGAATGGCGATGGGCTGGGGTTCCTATAGGTAAATTTAAGGAAGCTGGAACATAATCTGTATATAGTTTATACCATTATCCTTGTTCATACGCCAATATTTGAGAAGTGTGTCAAAATTATTTGTTCTTTCTTGTTTTCCTAGGGATGCATATTATAAAATTTGACAAGTTTGTTCTGTTTAAATCCTTATAATTGTTATTCAAATGTTACGAGAAGCAGAGTTGAGCGAGCAATTATTGCATGTCTTAAACCACCCTCTCCTTGGTATTGTGATCAGTTTTTATTCATGCTCTTATGCCCATCCTTTTCACTTGGTTAAATGTAACATTATTAGCAATTTTTTTAGTTCTAAGATAACACCAAAACATAACATATGTAAATTCCGAAAAACAAAACATAACATAGCCCTGGTGTCTAATTACCTCAGCTAGAATAATTCTCAGGCACCTGAAAGGCCATTAAGCTTTCTAGCTGCAGCAGTCAATGTGGCGTTACTTTTACAGAAAGCAAACCTGATGTATCTCTTACGATAGTTTTTAACTACACAAGGATATTTGTCCAGCAGATCATTTGATTGAAAGAATTCACAACCTGGTACAGCCACCACCCCTGTTTTCTTTACCAGCTCCTCCACATATTCCACCTGAACCATCAGAGTAAGTAATCAGGCATAATACTTATTGTATATAGTAACTAGATCAGTGGAAATTTTTGGAACTCGGAAAATCAAGAAGACACTTACGTCAGAAAGTAAGGAATCCTTAGGAAGCTCTGCAAATATAAAGAATGAACCTTGAGGCTTAGAAGCAATATGGAAACCAACCCGGGCAAGCATATTGACAACATAATCCCTTTTAGATTCATACTCCTGAATACAACAAAAGAAATACTGGCTAATGATTTCTACCAGAAAAATTAAATACCAGTTAGTGACTACAAAATGTAAAAGGAAAGGACAGTTGATGTTGATGCCACAAATCAATTACCCTGCTTTTACATTAAACTACTAGAGGTAATCCATCCACAACCTCAAATTACATGACAAGTGATTGTAAGGACCTACTCTTCTCAGTGATTCAAAATAGTCTCGAGGACTAGAAAGTGCAGTCAAGGCAGCTTCCTGGAAGGGTGCTGGAGCAGAATCTGTGATTCTAACATGAATATTTCTAATCGCAGAGGCAAAGCAAGCTGGAGCAATTGCCCATCCAACCCTCCATCCTAATAAAGAAAACATGACAGTAAGAGAATACATGATCATAATGGAAAATTGGCTACAGACTGATACGGGACAGTTTTATAGTAAGACTCCCCAGAACAAGCAAATTCACAATATTGTATATTACCTGTGACACTGAAAGTTTTTGACAAGGAAGATGTGATGATTGTCCGCTCCTGCATTCCTGAGAGCGAAGCAAGTGATATGTGCCTTATGTTGTCATATGTGATATTCTCGTATACCTGCAGGAAGAAAACAACTACATGAGTAAGCTATAAGTTACTCAAGTTTGCTGCCAAGTTCATTCAACAAGTAGCAACATGATTTCATAAGAATTTAAGCAAATATTACCTATTATAAGCTTATTGAAATATGAGGTGGGGAAATTTTATGTGTTTCTCTATAATGATAACAAACCAACTAACAAGAAAAAAAAAAGCAAAATGTGAATAAAGCTGCTGTCCAAGGTGGTAAAAGAAGCATAATGGCATTCATCCACAAAAGAAGACAAAGTGGCTGTGAAGAAATCTAATTAATCATTATTCAACTTAGTCATACAATTACAAGCACAAGAATTCCATACTTCATCTGTTACAGCCAAGCAATCCCTTTTGCAGCAAGTCCCAGCAATAGCCTCAAGCTCATCTTTAGTGAAAACTTTCCCAGTTGGATTGTGAGGACTGTGTTATTTCTTGTCAGTAAGCATCTAAATCAAAGTTTATGCCACCTTTTCTCAAACAGTACTAGAGCATGGAAGACAAACAAGAAATTGTCTTGTTTGATTTAAATTTTGGTTCTCATTTTACCTGTTTAATACTACAGCCTTTGTTCTTGCAGTAAAAGCCTTAGTGAACTTTTCTAGGTCCAAAGTCCAGGAAGGGGGATCAAGTTCCACATAAACCTGAAGTTCAAATCATAGCTCCATTGAGATCAATCACTTGCAATAACATTTAAAAAGGGTTAGCGTCAACTGAAAACAAAACAGCTTACAGGAACTCCTCCAGCCATCCTAATGCATCCATCATACGGTGGAAATGAAGGATCAAAAACAACAACTTCATCGCCGGGGTTTATTGCTGAACCCAGAAACAAGTAGCAACATAAGACACTCAAACTTCTACAATGCAAAGTGCAAACGAAGAAGAAGCCCTACTTGCGAACAGAGCCGCCGCGAACGCCTCAGTTTGGCCACAGCAAATAACTACATCCGTTTGAGGGTCAACGTGCAAACCATGCATCTCCTTGATATTCTTAGCCAAGTGGTCGCATAATCCTTGTACGTGCCTCAATTTACAAAAATTCACAGGAATGAATTTCGACTAAAACCATTTAAAAGCACTAAAAACGAGCTTTTATCAATTACCTGTACTGGTTCAAGTCAGCGTTGATGGCTGAGATGGCGGCGTTTTTAATGGGGGAAGGAGCAGGGAAGTCCGGGAAGCCTTCGGCGAGGTTGATAGCATTGCAAGTCTCTGCTAAAAGGGAGAGTTGTTGAATCCGTGAGGAAGTAAATGTCTTTGCCACCGACGACAGCTTATTCTCCATGGAAGAAAACGCGCTCTCTGCGTCTGTACTTGCCTTCCTTATCCTGCGTATGGTTTCGTGCTTTGAGTTTGAGTTGTTTCAACTCCTTATAGTGTAAGGCCTACACTACATGTATATATTGCTCTTTACATTTCAAGATATAATTAAATTATATATTGTTATCGAAAAAAATATATAATTAAATTATATAATAACATCCCGAACATTTTTTTCTTATAAAAATATCGTTATTAAAGGACTACTAAATATTTTCTTTTATACACTAAAATATATGGTGATCTTTGGCTAATTTTAAATTATTCTTATATACTTTAAAATATTTAATTATAAGGAATAATTGAAATAAATTTATTTATTATGACCATTTAAAAAATTATATAATCATTAATTTGGTAACCTTCATATTCATTTTAGTTATTATAAACTAAATTCTCCTTTTATATCAATAAATAAATAACTTTTATAATATATAAGGGTACTTTGGTCTGTAAAGATTGTAATGACCCACTCAATTTCCATAAGTTTAACAGATGGTATTGCAGCCTCCTGTTTTCAATAATCTATTTAATATATGGCAATAATTAAGACCATGTTTCTTATTTTTTTCTTAGTTTTAATTTTTTATTTTTTAAGTACAAAAATAAAAAATAGT
>JAOXYD010000009.1:9652916-9668841 GCA_028565735.1 Pinacopodium congolense | reverse complement strand
ACTAATGGAGCATTTAAAATTATTAATAAATGAGCTGTAGTTGAAATAATTTTTAAAGTTTCTTCCTTTTATTTTTTATTAATGCAAATTTTAAAAATTACAAATATAAATATAATTTAGTGGAATATTTAAAGTTATTTAATATCATATAAAAAATTACAAATATAATAATAAATTTTTGAAGCCATTATTAATTAGAGATCAAAAATAAAAATAAACTTGACTCTCTAATAAAATCAATCATAAATTAATTTATACATAAAATAATAAATAAAAATATATTATTTGAAAAATAGAAAATCATAAACATTTTAGTATTTTGAAATAAAAATTTTAAAAAGTTAGAAAAATGAAAAGAAAGTGAAACTTTTAAAAAAGAAAAATAAAAAATAAAAAAGTGGATTTAAAAAAAGGTTGAGTCCACTTGCTTTGAAAATTTAAAATAAAAAGAAAAATAAAAAATAAAAAAGTAAATTTAAAAAAAAAGTGGAGTCCACTTTCTTTGAAATTTTAAAATAAAAAATAAAATAAAAAGTGGACTTAACACTCCACTTATCATGTATTTCGAGCACTTTTGTAACTTTATTATCAACATCAGACATCAGTGGAGAATGAGTGACTGATGTATTGAAAATTAAAATTTTCCTAAAAATTTATAATATCAATCCGGTTTCAGGCTAGTTTTAGTTTGGGCCGAGATACTAGAATCAGCCCGAAACCTACTAGTTTGAATTGATATTACTAATTCGACTTAATATTTAAAATTGATATTATTTTAATCCGAACAATACCTATTTCAAGTCGATTTTACTGATTTGTACCGATTTTTAAAACTGGGTATAAGTCCACAGGCATGAGATTTGAACGAGGGAAGAAAAACGAGTTTTGGCATGTCCAACTATTTCTAGTTGTCAAACACCTGACAATTATTCGGAGTAATTTAATTACTTAATATAAAAAAACAATTGATTCGATGGGACTAAAGCGGGTCGGATTTACGGCGGCCGCTGTTCGTTAGAGGCTACCCAAGTTCAAATTCAAAAATCGCAGTGGCACTTTTCGTTAATAATCGCAAAAGCCAGGTCCACTTTTGAAATGCCACCGGTGGTTGAAACATGAAACCCTCTATAATTATAGCGCCACAGCACCCATCATTTCGATTAAAATCCCAAATCAAACCTTTACACTGTTTTTTTCACTAATTTTCACTGTCACAACACTTCCAATCGTCATACAAATTGTTTAAGGTTTTTTTTAATTTGTGTTTTTTCGATTAGATTCCGGCGAGTGAAAGATGTCGTTGAGACCCAGCGCCAGGACGGAGGTCCGGAGGAACCGGTACAAGGTGGCGGTGGATGCCGACGAAGGGCGACGGAGGAGGGAGGATAATATGGTGGAGATCCGGAAGAGCAAAAGGGAAGAGAATTTGTTGAAGAAGCGCCGCGAAGGATTTCAATCTCAGCAGCAACAATATCAACAACCACTCGCATCCTCTCTCACCAATTCCGGTGCCGATAAGAAGGTTCAATGCGTTGTTTGCTTCTAGTCTTGTTTGGCTAAGTATTGGAGTTGTGGGCTTTAGGTTTCTCTGTCCTTAGTTTACCTGGCTCTTTGTGTAATCGTTAGATCATAATTGTGTTTGGTTCCCGTTTAGCCCATAAGCACGGATTATTGTTATCTGTTTAGAATATTGTATAGATATTTTTCTATGACTGATTTCACTTTGTTGTTGCTAAACGGTTAGCTTTCTTTATATCATTTGATATCTCTAAAGTTCTTCCTTTTAGAATAAAGAAATGGATTTAATCTGTGCAGACGTTTCAGTATAATGCAAATATGTTAGGGGAAAAGAAATTCCATATCATAAATGTAATTTGTTTGTGCTGTGATTTAACTTAGGGAATATTATTTCTTGTTTGTTGGCCTCGGCTGATTTGAATCAATCTCATGCTGTTGTTATCGTGGTTGCAGTTGGAAAATCTTCCAGCAATGGTTGTAGGAGTGTGGTCAGATGACAGAAATTTGCAGCTTGAGTCAACAACCCATTTCCGCAAATTACTCTCTATAGGTTGATGCCACATTATGTTTCTATCTGTCATGTTGACGAAGTACATGTTTCCCAAAATTTAACGATTATGGTTTGCATATTTATCCAGAGCGTCATCCTCCTATCAATGAAGTAGTAAAATCTGGTGTTGTTCCTCGCTTTGTTGAATTTCTTGGAAAGGATGACTTTCCTCAACTTCAGGTTTCAATTTATTCTCTATGTTATTGCGTTTGGTTGTTCTCTTGTGGATTTATCTAATTTTAAATACTTAGTCCCATTTTAACTTTTATCCTTTGTTGTTTGTTGTTCTTAGTTTGAGGCAGCTTGGGCTCTCACAAATATTGCTTCTGGGACATCGGAGAATACAAAGGTCGTCATTGACCACGGGGCTGTTCCTGTTTTCATTAAACTTTTAGGTTCATCCTCAGATGATGTCAGGGAACAGGTACATAGTCTATGTTAGATTTTCCCTTTTGTTTTCCCATTTTTAGCGTATCTAATTTTTGCAAGTGCAACTTGCAACCAAGTTCATTGTCATGTTTATATGTTTCTTTGATATATTGAGTGCTTCTCTTGAGTCCTTGGTTGTGTTCTGAGGACAATTGTATCTGGTTTGTACCTTCAAAATTGATTAACTGCTTAACAATATTTATCAGTCCACTATGCTGATGTAATTTTTTATCTTGCTCCCCTATTGCAGGCGGTCTGGGCATTGGGAAATATTGCAGGTGACTCACCTAAATGTCGTGATCTTGTACTTGGCCATGGAGCCTTGATGCCATTGCTTGCACAATTTAATGAGCACGCAAAGCTGTCCATGCTAAGAAATGCAACTTGGACATTATCCAACTTCTGCAGGGGCAAGCCACAACCTTTATTTGACCAGGTATGGGGATTGATTTGAGCTCTTGGATGCAGTTAAGCGCTTCCTCTCCTTGTTTTAATTTCTTATTAGAAATCATATGATTGAATGAGCAGACAAAGCCTGCTCTTCCAGCTCTTGAGCATCTTCTTCACTCAAATGATGAAGAAGTCCTTACAGATACATGCTGGGCACTTTCTTATCTATCAGATGGAACAAATGATAAAATCCAAGCTGTTATTGAGGCTGGTGTCTGCTCCCGACTTATTGAACTTTTAGGGTGAGTTAATCTTATTTATAGTTGAAAGCCTTATTTATTTTAGCTGCAAGAGTTGATTTGCTTAGTTTTTTTTTTTGGATGTCTTCTAGCCATCCATCTCCAACAGTGCTTATTCCTGCTCTACGTACAATTGGAAATATTGTTACTGGAGATGATATGCAGACACAGGTACTCTTTACTTTGCATTTCTTTATGGACTCCGTTATCTCTTCATGTTTTTCCATAATTTCCTTCCAGTTATATTTCTTTAGGATTTTAGGAATTATACTTGGAGGTGCTACTATTATGAAGTTTTTTGTTTTAAGGAAAGAGTAAAATAATGGGATCCACGGGGAGAGGGAGGGATTGAGGATTCAGCTATGGAATTACCATTCTGGTGTTAGACTAAAAGATAATTGCCTTGGAACTAGTAACTGTAATGAAGAATACAAGTAATGGGTTTAGAGTTTACGTTTTTGACTTAGTTTGTTATCTTTCGAGGCAGCGATCTTGTTTCAGGTTGAGCATGATGAACTGATATAAAAGTTAATATAACTCCTCCATTTTAGGATATCATCCTGGATTCCTTTTCTCCCACTTCTGATGCTTTTAACTTGGATAGCAGTTTGTGGATGCAAAGAACATTCATAGTTGTAGTTTGCATTTTGAGACTGTATGATGATTCTTTTGATTTTTTTCAGTTTATAATAAACCATCAAACTCTTCCATGCCTTTTGAACCTGCTGGAAAATAATTACAAGAAGAGCATAAAGAAAGAAGCATGCTGGACAATCTCGAATATTACCGCTGGGAATGTCCATCAGATACAGGTTAGTTTATTAGTGTGCCAATTGGGGTTTTTAGTCTAACTACCTCTTTGTTGATTGTCTTTTTTTAAGTTCTGTTGTTTTTGCGATATCCTGCCCAATAAAGACAACGTTGTTGCAATTATACAGTCTGTGATTGAGGCTGGTATCATTGGCCCCCTTGTTCAATTGCTTCAATATGCTGAATTTGAGATTAAGAAAGAGGCTGCTTGGGCAATTTCAAATGCAACATCCGGTGGCACTCATGAACAGATCAAGTATAGATTCCTGTCCACAAACTTCTTTTATAGTTTTACTATTGTGATATTTATACTTGTCATGATCTTTGTCTATAAGTTTGTTGAAAGATAAGAGTCTGTGATTTATAGGTTTCTGGTGAGTCAGGGGTGTATCAAGCCATTTTGCGACCTCCTGATTTGTTCTGACCCTCGAATTATCACAGTTTGCTTGGAAGGTCTTGAAAATATTCTGAAAGTTGGGGAGGTGGAGAAGAGTTTAGGCAACACAGGAGATGTAAATCTGTATGCTCAAATGATTGATGATGCCGAGGGTTTGGAAAAGATTGAGAACCTTCAGAGTCATGACAACAATGACATTTATGAGAAAGCAGTCAAGATTCTTGAGACATATTGGGTTGAGGATGATGAAAATGAGCCATTGCCAGAAGGTGATGCTGCCCAATCTGGATTTAATTTTGGAGGAAATGCTGTCCCTTCTGGTGGATTTAATTTCAGTTAAGGTATGTGCCTTTCTTATTCCAAAATGATTAATCTGAGATGCTATTTGTCTGACATGAAATTGAGGCAAGCCTTCTGGGCAGCTGACATCTTAGATGTAGCTCAACATGGAGTTTTAAAGTCGTTGTACTGGCTCAATGGGCTTTGTAGGATTTGTTAAGGATAATGTTGCTTAGTGTTTAGAAGTGGAGATAACTGGACTATTATTTATGCTTTTCGTTGATAAATGCAAATTGCAAGAATAATTGATTACTTACTGTAGACATCTGCAACCCTTTTTGCAGCGAAATAGAGTTAGTGGTGGAATGAAGCTGAGAGTCCAGGTTTCTACTGTTGAATTATTTGGTTTTGAGGCACTTGCCTTTGAGCCCTATTTTACCCATAAGCCTAGATGCTGGTGGATCATGCTGCTACTGCTCTTTTAAGGTGATTGAATAAAGCTGTTGTCTACGAAACCAAGAATTATATCTGATGGGGCAATTACTAATTGCAGATCTTTTCCGACCGGCGAACATCATACAAAATATAGTCTTTTTTTTTTTTCAAAAACTCTTTTTGTTCCTTATTCTTTACTCTTGTCCATGTTTGTTACTGGGGAGATAGGATGTGCCTTCAGATTCACATACATCTGCTTGCTTTACAGTAAAGGAGTTGTAACATAAACAATGTCAAGGTCTTTTTGTGGCAAACAGGCGATGGAAAAAATTTTGTTTTTTAATCTTTTTTTCAGCTTGACAGAGGAAATGTTGTTGTATGAAATCGATGCAATTTGCATTATATGTCCGCCTTCTTCTCTTAAACTTATGATTCGTTTGGTTTTATTTATTTTTATTTTTTTAGATGTAAACTTTTTAAAATATTTTTATTAGTTTTTGTGTTTTAATTAAAATTTTAGGTTATTTTAATTAATTTTTTGATTAAAAAGCAGAAATTAAATTAAAATTGTAATCTCAACCGAACAATTTCTTAAGAATCTGATGATATTGTTGTTGGTTGTGATTTTTAGTTGTAATTTTTATATATTCGTATTAATTTTTGTGTATTATTGGTAACTGTTGTATTGTATTAATATAATATTTTTTTTAATTTATATTTAATTAAATAAAAAATTAAAATACAAAATTAAAGTCATATTAAATAGGCACTGCTACATTTGTTCAATCCGCTTGACTTTGTACTCAACTTGTTTGATAAGCTTTACACGCAATTCCATGGTGCATTATGGAGTTCTGTTGAAGAAATGAGAAAACTAAAATTGAATATTTACTGTTAAAGCCCAAGTGTAATGAAACCTAAATATTCAAATTTCAAAATCGGTTTTACCACTGTTTGATATGTACATGGTATCACTTCTTATTTTTATTTTTAATTTTTATTTATGTGTATATGTATTGATTTTTGTGTTATTTTTATTAGTTTTTATAATATTTTTAAAATTTTTGTACTATATTAATATATTGTCTTTTTTAATTTTTGTACTATTTTTATTTGTTTTTATGTTTTAAAAAACAAAAAACAGAAACCAGAAACGAAAGTTTAACCAGATGAGGCCGTAGCTTTTGTTATTATTAGAAATTTTTTAAGTATCCAAGTTATTCAAAGTTCAAAGTCGGTTTCACCACAATTTAATTAGACTCCAACCTAAAATTCAATTAATTAAACTTTATCCTTTAATTTGGGATAGGGCTCAAGTCCAATTTGTGTGTTAATGTTTTCATTTTTCGATAAACTAGGCTAAGATTCTTTCACAATACTGATTTTTCATGACTGTTTATTACTTTATTTCAAAAAATTTTAGGTTGATATTATAATGGAGAATACTTACATAATATTGATTTTTGATTATTTTAATACCTCATATTAGTTTTTATTTTAGTTTAAATTGTTATTATTAATCGCATATTAATAGATATTGGTATTTTATTTGTATTTCAATTGTACATTTAATTTTTATAATATATTTTAACTTATTTTCGTAATTTATATATTATTTTATTTTATACCAGTTTTATAATGGTCGGATCACGATTGAACTTCTAAATCTTAAATTTTCCTCCTCACTAATTTGATGTCTGATTAAATTTTCACAACATTACTTCTATTTAGCTATGTTGTGGGGCTCCATTTGGACTAAAAATTTGCGAGCGAAAGACCCCGATTGGACCAAGATAATTCATTTGGGTCTCATCCCACAAACCCAGTTGTTGATAAAGTCACCTGGGTTTGAATACTTGGATACAAATTGTCAGCACAAATGAACCATTTCATGAAACATAGATACCAAGTTCATACGAATTACTATTTCCACACGTGTAAGTAAATAAATACTTTTTATTCTCTTCATATAGTTTTAAACATTCTGCTAATAATTTTGCATAATCCATTTCAACTTTTACATAGGCTCTTATTTATCTCTAGCTTCATCACCATGCTGAAGAAGCTTCATGCATCAGATCAATCCTGTAAAACAAAGTGCCATATAAGGCCCCTCAAGAAGAAATTGTTAATACTTATGAGACATATCTATATTTTGAGCTTTATCTACTTTAAATCACTTGCTGGACTTACCTATTAATTATATAAAATTATAGTCTGCAAAAACTTTGCCAGCATCAGGATCAGCGATTATAGAGAAAGCTGCTTTAGTGAGACTAATGGTGCCATTGCAAGGGTCTCTACAGAAGTCCACAACAGTGACCTCAACACTACCTTCCTTGCAAGGGTGTGGAGCTAAATTTGCACCTCTTACACATTTCACCCTCATTTTCTTCCCGCAAATTCCAGTGTTCCACAAGGCACTACTTACGCCTGTAACCATTGGCCCTGTGTCAGTGTTCCCATAGCAAGCTGATCCTGTTGAAAACATATAAAGACAATCCATGTACTTAGATTGTTATAGATGAAGACATGATGCTGTCTAAATTAACATGTACTTACGTTTATAGTCAGGAGGATCGTAGAAAATAGCGAGTGTTTCTATTGCATGCGCAACAGTGATGAGGCGTAAAACCACGCCTAACGTAATAAGAACTCCAGTCTCTCTGCCCATGGCTTCCAAAAAACTTGTTAACTAAAACAATGTTTGGTTCAGACTTTAACTAGCTTGGCTTGCTGGTGCAATGGAAGTAGGGCTATGAGGGTAGCAACATTTATAGGACAGAAGACATCCTATCTTATTAAAAGCTTATCGTGTCGTGGGGGTTAGGTTAGGCCTACAATAGACTTTGGTGACTGGAAAGTGCTCAGGAAGCATCAATTTGGAGAAATTGTTGATTATGGAAGTAAGAGGTAAATAATTATCACAAAAGTAAAATTTCAACATATGTAACTTAGGCATTTAGGACGTGATTAAGGTTGGACTATTGCTATACATTGTAATTATGAATTATTGTGGTACCTCTAAGTGGTGGCCTCTGAAATTACTAATTTATATACCTTTTATATAATATGATATGGTATGTAAGAGAACATGGGTGATTTCATAGTGAAAACTACTAGCTACAGATCATCTAATTGTATCATTGTGAATTATTGTGATAATTTAAACCTATGAAAACTTAGCCATTTACAACTAATAGTAAAGAATTCTCCAAAAATTAAGAGTTAATAATATTCTCTAAAATTTTGACTGAGAGAAAGAAGTGAGAGACGTTGAAAAACTTTTATATGATGTCTGGAATGACCAAGAGAAAACATATCGTGACTCTGAATTCCCATTTATTGACCGTGAAACTCGGAATTAAGTAATTCAAGTCTTCACTTACTTTGTTTCTTCGTTTTTCCACACCACATCGTAAATCCTCCGAAGGCCACGATCACTAAAATTGGAATACGGACAGAAAATGAAAGACTGACAACATTAATACCTTCGAAATTCTTTGACTCTTAATATGAATTCGTTACTTGAAGCTGTTGCTGGAAAATTTGCAGGAATGTAGGGTTCTTAGGATATAAACTATGGTCTACAAGACTAAGAGTAATTATTGTGGTAAGACTTAGAATATAAATTACACATTTAGGACGTGATTAAGGTTGGACTAGTGCCATACATTGTAATTATGAATTATTGTGATAATTAAACTTATGAAAACTTAGCCATTTCAACAAATAGTAAAGAATTCTTCAAAAAGTTAAGAGTTAATAATATTCTTTAACATTGAATAAGTTTGGTCTCTTCTCAAGTACAATTTTGATGGAGAGAAAGAATGCAAAACGTTGGAAAATATTTTCATGACGTCGGGAATGGTTAATAGTAAAAAAAGTAACTAACTTTTTTACATTTTTTTAGTTAAGTAATTAAAAAATTAAAAATTTCATTAAATATTTAATGTTTGAAAATTTAATTAGATAAGTAAAAAAAGTTGATGTTATTAATTAAAATTTAATGGTTCTGACATGACTCACAACGTCATTAGTAGATAACTGGTAGATTTGATTTGATCCAATTCGATAAACTTGATATGATCTGACTCATTACAATCTTTTTATTTCTTTTGCTTAATTTTTTAAATATTAATCACTAAATTAAAAAAATTTTCAAAATTTTTTTAAAACTCATCTACTTAATTAAAAAAATACAAAAATATTATATTAATAACCTATTTAAAATTTTTTAATATAAATTTATCTTATAAATAAATATTTTAACATAATATTTAAAAATATAATTAAAGTGTTTATTGACCTATTCCCATTTACCGACCGTGAATAAAGAACATTATATGTATTTATCCATGTAATATACATATCGTACGTTTTGATTCACCATAGAATTCATTTCTTACATAGAATAGACTTCTCCTTCCTTGCTAGCACCATTTAGATTAAACTCTTAATACGAGTAGGTGAATTGCATGATTTAAAGACTCTCAACAAAGATTAACTTCTTTGTTTGGGTATGATTCCTTAGAATTGAATTTAAAAATTGCAAAAGCATTGCCTAACTATTAACTTCGATAGATGGATTCATTTCATTTCTGTTTTATTATTGCCAAAGAAAGGATCATATTACATAGCCAATACAATACAACTATTAGCTTATGCCTCGGAGAAAGATTAATCTCCGGTTTTATTTCCCATAGCATGCTAATTTGCACCACATGATACTTATTTTTTGCTTCGGAGTTCTTCACTCTCTATATCCTGCAAATAGGGACATGAGAAAATAATGAAGAAGATTTCATGGAAGTAGGAACTAAGTTAATCAAAGAATTGCTTAAATTAAGACTTAAAATCAAATAATTGGTAAAAGAAAGACTTAAAAAAAGTTCTTAGTGTTTCAGGCTTACGGATTATATTCGATCTTAACATTGCCAGCATCAGGATTTGCAATTCTGGAGAAAGCTTCCCGGGAGAGATCAATGGTTGCACGGCAGCCGGGAGGACATTAATCGACGATAGTGACGTCAACGCTTCCAGTCTTGCATGGATTTGGAGTAGCGTTAGTGCCACCAACACACCTTACCCTATATCTTCTGCCACATGCTCTCCTGTTGTTCCATATTGCATCACTCATCACTCCCTTGTTTTGATTTCCATAGCATGAAGATGCTGCATCTCAAAACAGACCCCAGGTGATTATTTTTAAAAAAATATCACTAAAAATATTTACATTGGTTCTCTTTGATATAATCCGTTTTTATTTCAATCTTAATATTTTAAAAATTATCTTTTACTTTCTTATATTATTATTTGATTATAATTCTTCTCTTTCCATCATATTTCATTTATTTTTCACCTATTTATAATTCCAATATCATATTAAAATTTAACGTTATTTTAAATAAAAATGAAAAATAACATTATATGAAAGAAAGAATTATATGATATCTAAAAAAGGGATAAACAATGGATTTTAAAACAAAAAAATTAAAATAAAATAGTCAAATTACAGGAAATTCTTATGTATTTAACCATTTGATATAAATAGTTACGGACGTAAGGCGGAGTGTAGAAAGTGGCGGTCCCTTGAATAGCAGACACGGAAGCAAAGCAAACTGCGAGAATACCAACAATCAAAATGACTTCCTTAGTAGCCATAACAAGCTTTTTTCTTATATCTGCTCCGAGTTATTGCAACTCAGTGATGCCAATTCTCTTAAAGAACTTGATGGTTCATAGCAGAAGAGTAGCCTCCAATTTATAGCCAAATTTGGCAGGGACTAAGACCAGTGTTTTAATTATCTATTATTTTGTAATGTCAAGATACAAGCCGTTCTTTGTGGTACAAATTCTTTTCCGATAAAAGCAATGGCATCAATGAAGTCTTCATCAATTCGAATACTCCACTTGGAATGGCGTTACCTCACTTTGACCGCTAATGGATTTTATTCTGTGCCATGTTTGTTCAAAAACCACAGTTTTAAACTATATTGAATACCATTAGATATGTCTTGGTAAAGAGTTGTCATCTAACGAATATAAAAGTCACATAAGATGTGATTGATAAAATGTTATCTACCTAATTTAGTTTAGTTGGTTTATTGAGCAAACTCACGATCAATTACATTAAAATGAGATCCTAACCCAGTAAGAAATTATATGATAATTTTTTGGAATTAATAGAGAGGACTATTAGTTTGTATAAAATAGTATGAGTAATTTAATATTTATTTAAAGTCCTTATTTATTAGTTTTCTGGTATAAACTAATTTTTTCGTTTTTTGACGTTTTAGTTTTTGAACAATAAGTACGAACTTATCCGAACAATAAGTACGAACTTATTCCTGAGAAATATCATGGATACAAACAAATTGACTGGATCAAACTTTTTAAATTGGTTATATAACCTGAAAATTGTTCTTAGGTAAGAAAAGAAGTTGTACATTTTTAACACCGAGTTTCCACCTAATCCTAAGTCATATTGAAGACAATGAACAAGCAACATGTATTATGTTAGTTAGTATATCTCCTGAAATTCAGAGACAATACAAAAATATGAATGTAAGAGAAATATTCCTGTATCTTCAAAAGTTGTTTAATGCATAAAATCGGATGGAGAAGTTTGAAACTGCAAAAGTTCTGTTTCAAAACCACGCCTAACGTAATGAGAACTCCAGTCTCTCGGCCCATCGCTTCCAAAAAACTTGTTAACTAAAACAATGTTTGGTTCAGACTTTAACTAGCTTGGCATGCTGGTGCAATGAAAGTAGGGCTATGTGGGTTGGAACATTTATAGGACAGAAGACATCCTATCTTATTAAAAGCTTATCGTGTCGTGGGGGTTAGGTTAGGCATGCAATAGACTTTGGTGACTGGAAAGTGCTCAGGAAGCATCAATTTGGAGAAATTGTTGATTATGGAAGTAAAAGCTAAGTAATTATCACAGAAGTAAATTTTCAACATATGTAATTTAGGCATTTAGGACGTGATTAAAGTTGGACTAGTGCTATACATTGTAATTATGAATTATTGTGGTACCTCTAAGAAGTGGCCTCTGAAATTACTAATTTATATACCTTTTATATATTATGATATGGTATGTAAGAGCACATGGGTGATTTCATAGTGAAAACTACTAGCTACAGATCATCTAATTGTATCATTGTGAATTATTGTGATAATTTAAACCTATGAAAACTTAGCCATTTACAACTAATAGTAAAGAATTCTTCAATATTTTTACATAAATAAAATTTTACAACTAATAGTAAAATTTTAATAAACTATTTAAAATTTTTTAATATAAATTTATTTCATAAATAAATATTTTTACATAATATTTAAAAATATAATTAAATTATTATTGACCTATTCCTATTTACTGACCGTGAAACGCGAGATTAACTAATTCAGTCTTCACCTACCGTGTTTCTTCGTTTTTCCACATCCCATCATAAATCCTCTGAAGGCCACAATTATTAAAATTGGAATAGGAAGAGAAAAATGAAAGAGTGACATTTGACTCTTAATATGAATTCGTGACTTGATGTTGTTGCTGGAAAATTTGCAGGATTGCAGGGTTCTTAGAACATAAATTATGGTATATAGACTAAGAGGTCAACTGAGTCTTTCCAAGATTTATATATATCTCATTTCTTGATTTTGGAAAAGTATTCCAGACTCTTCAATGGACAGCCATTGGATGTTCTTTAAATTTGAGTTTATGGTTGAATGTGAATAAATGTTTGAAAACCAATAAGTCGCCTCAAGAAACTGCAATATTGATCTTGTTTTTTCCCCCCCTTATTTATTCATCTAACATTAAATTTTGAACCTAGTTCGATCTATTTATGGAAATAAGTTGGTGCTAAGAACTGTGTTCATTCATCATCGACTGAAATTGTTACAGAAACAATAATTTCTTTTTAGGGGAATAGGGGCTCATTCTTTTTTAAATAAAATGTTTAGTGATCTTTTGTGATAATTATTAATGATCATTATAACCAGTGTGTTTCTTTTCGTACTGTACCGATCGAAAAACGGTACGAAACTTAAAAAATTGGTTCTGGATTCAAATATCGGCCAGTACTAGAAATCTGGTCTTTTTAAGTTTAAAGTTAATTTAAAAACTATATAATATAACACATTTATAGATCATTCTGTAAATTTTATAAATTTAGAAATTAATTTATAATTTTAAATAATTATCTGAAACGGTATCGATATTAACTAATACAGGTACAATACCGTTTTCGAAGCCAATCTAATACCGGTACTGATACGATATTTAATATACTGATTAGAACAATTATTTAAAATATTTCTTTGCTCTATAAATTATTTTTGTGAATATAAAACATTATATGTATTTATCCATGTAATATATAGATCGTACGTTTTGATTCACCATAGAATTCACTTCTTACATAGAATAGACTTCTCCTTCCTTGCTAGCACCCTTTAGATTAAACACTTAATACGAGTAGGTGAATTGCATGATTTGAATTGGGTATGACTTCCTTAGAATTGAATTTAAAAAGGGCAAAAGCATTGCCTAACTATTAGCGTCGATAGATGGATTCATTTCATTTCTGTTTTATTATGGCCAAAGAAAGGACCACATTACATAGCCAATACAATACAACTATTAGCTTATGCCTCGGATAAAGATCAATCTCCGGTTTTATTTCCCATAGCATGCTAATTTGCACCATCTGATGCTTATTTTTTGCTTTGGAGTCCTTCACTCTCTATATCCTGCAAATAGGGACATGAGAAAATAATGAAGAAGATTTCATGGAAGTAGGAACTAAGTTAATCAAAGAATTGCTTAAATTAAGACTTAAAATCAAATAATTGGTAAAAGAAAGACTTAAAAAAAGTTCTTAGTGTTTCAGGCTTACTGATTATATTCGATCCGAACATTGCCAGCATCAGGATTTGCAATGGCGGCGAAAGCTTCCTGGGAGAGATCAATGGTTGCACGGCAGCCGGGAGGACAGTAATCGACGATGGTGACGTCAACACTTCCAGACTTGCATGGATTTGGAGTAGCGTTAGTTCCACCAATACAACTTACCCTGTATCTTCTGCCACATGCCATCCTGTTGTTCCATATTGCATCACTGGCAGCTGCAATCATCACTCCCCTGTCTTGATTTCCATAGCATGAAGATGCTGCATCTCAAAACAAACCCAAGTGATTATTCAATTCAACTCTTTCCATCGTACTTCATTTATTTTTCACCTATTTATAATACTAAAACGTTATCATATTAAAATTTAAAATTTTGATAAAACGTTATTTTAAATAAAAATATGAAAAATAACATTATATAAAAGAAAGAATTATATAATATTTAAACATGGGGTAAATAATAAATTTTAAAAAATAAAACATAACCAAAAAAAAAAAAAAAAAGAACTTACGGACATAAGGCGGAGTATAGAAAGTGGCGGTCCCTTGAATGGCAGACACGGAAGCAAAGCATACTGCAAGGATACCGACAATCAAAATGACTTCCTTAGTAGCCATAGCAACGTTTTTTCTTATATCTGCTCCGAGTTATTGCAACTCAGTGATTGCAATTCTGTTAAAGAACTTGATGGTTCATAGCAGAAGAGTAGCCTCCAATTTATAGCCAAAATTTGCAGGGACTAAGACCAGTGTTTTAATTATCTATTATTTTGTAATGTCAACATACAAGCAGTTCATCAGTGAACGGTGTTGAGAACATTCTTTGATTCGTAACGCATTTGCTTACTTTTCAAAATAAAATAAAGGTTTTCATCAATTCGAATACTCCAATTGGAATGGTCCTTCCCCTCGTGTAAAAGTCCTTCCCCTCACATGAGGCGGAGGGCATTTCACTATCTATTATTTTGTAATGTCAAGATACATGCCGTTTTTTGTGGAAAAACTTCTTTTCAATTAAGAGCAATAGCATCATTTCACTTGGAATGGCGTTACCTCACTTTGACCGCTAATGGATCTTATTCTGTGCCATGGTTTGTTCAAAAGCCACAGTTTTAAATTATACGGAATATCATTTTTGTAGGAAAACAAATCTAAAACATTTTGTTGATATGTGCGTAGATAAGGCAAAATGCAGCTTAATTAAAAGAAAAACTATTCAGTCTAAATGGTTTATCTAGATTTGGGCATTTTCTTTAGAACATTCAAATGTGAACGAAGTCATTTAAAAGTTGGGTATTTCATTTCTTACTAAGCGTACATACTTGACTATTCCAAATATTAGTTGTATCTTGTAATTTCATGATAAGTTTTGATGGAAAAAAATTGATTTGGCAGTGATAATTGACAAGCTTAATGTTATCGTAAAGTAGAATTCGTTTCGTTTAACTTTTTATTTTTAATTTTTGATTTATATTTTTGCATATTTTAATTAATTTTTTAGATTTTATATTATTTTTTAATTTTCGTATTGTATTTATATTTTTTTCAGTTTAAAATTTTTTTAAATTTTTATATCTAAAAAAGTAGCAACAGAAAATAAAAATATAAAAGAAAACAAACTGAGTCATACTTTCGTGTTCCGAGTTTCTTTTGGAGTTATAAACTGGAACCAATCAATTGAATTTTTATTCGTTAATTTTTGTTAAGTTGGACCTTTATCCTTTTGTCACTTTGAGGTAAACTTTGACAAGTAAGCTGAATCGATTTCGGTGATATCACGGACATAATAATTAGTTCAACAACATTAAAACTAAATCTAAATTTTAGTCAAATTTATAATATATACCCTCAAAGTGTACATAGTTACTGCATTGGTAGTCTAATTGAGCAGTTCA
>JAOXYD010000009.1:9607164-9625412 GCA_028565735.1 Pinacopodium congolense | reverse complement strand
ATTTCATACTCTTTAGTTTTTTAATTTACTAATATAAAAATAAATTTAAAGAAATTCATCAAAATTATTTTTTATAATTTAAGGGATTTTAAATATTTAGATTTATAAAAGTTAAAAAATATATAAATTTTATATTTATTAAGTTAAAATTTAAATTATAAGCCTTTTTAATTTAAAATATAATTTAAAACTTATAAACTTTTATTTAATTTTTTAAATTAAAACTTATATTCTCTTTTTAATTTAAAATATAAGTTTAAACTTATAAACTTTTCTTCTCTTTTATATACACTTAAAAAGAAATTTTAAATTTAAATTTAAAATAGAACATAATAAATATAAATTTTATAGATTTTTTTTACTTTTATAAATCAAAATATTTAAAATCACTTAAATTATATTAAATAAATTTGAGAAAATTTGAGGAATTTCTTCAAATTTATTTTTTTATATGAGTAAGTTCAAAAATTAAAGAGTGGGACATTTAAAGATAAACTTATAAATAAATTTTAATTTTAAAAATAAGTTTAAACTTATAAAAATTGAACTAAAATTATATAAAAATTTAGTAAAATATATCTTAAAAATATTCTAAAAGTCACTTAAAATAATTTTATTAATAATTATTGCCATGAATTTCTGTTATGAATTATACTTATTATTTTACATGCATTATTATAAGAATAAAATTTTAAGTTTATTAATATTATTTTTACTTAATGCTAATTACATACTTTAACATTTTTAAATTTATTAATATTATTTTCACTTAATACTAATTAAATATTTTAATTGTATTTATAAATATTAAGTAAAAATATTCATTTATAAGATGAATCTATATTAAAAATTCTAAAATAGATTATTAATATAATCTTTTCACTTTTTTCAATTAACTAACTAAACTTTGAAAAAAATTTCAATTAAGTGATTAATATTTAAAAAATTAATCAGAAGAGGTAAAAATATTGAAGTGAATCGGGTCAAATCAAAATTATCAGGTCAAGTCAGCCACCTGTCAGCTACGTGTCAAATGACGTGACGAACCGCGTCAACAGCATCAACCAATGATTAATGGTGTCAACTTTTTTTACTTATCTGGTTAACTTTTAAAACATTAATCATTTAATTGAAAATTTTAAAAGTTTGATCACTTAACTAAAAAAATGTGTAAAGGTTGATCATTTTTTTTTACTATTAACTCTCAAATTTTATAAATGTGTAAACTCTTTCATCTCTTTCTTTTAATATAAAGTACCATACTATTCCATATTAAATAAAAGTGCTTCCCGAGCAAGTTTTGATAAGCTATTTTTAATATTGTTGATCCATTATGATAAGATTAGAAGATCAATTTCAATTAACTAAAACTAAATTACCAAAATTACATAAAAAACTAGCATGCCATGTATGATTATTTGTTCAACTTTTTATTTTTTAATTTTATTTTTATTTTGTGTGTTTTCATTAGTTTTGTAGATTTTTTATTTTTATATTATATTTTTGCTTGTGTTTTTTATTTTTATATGATTTTTACAATTTTTATGTTTAAAAAATATATAATTAAAATTAAAATGAGAAACGAAAATAATTCTTTAAAAACTACTTGGTTCAGCTTTTTGTTTTTATTTTTTATTTTTATTTTTATGTGTCTTTATTAGCTTTGTATCTTTTTTATTTTTGTACTTTATTAATATATTTTTTAATTTTTATACTATTTTTAATTTTTATATTTAAAATTTTAAAAAAATTAAAAAAACATTACCAGACATATTTTAAATTTTTTTACCTGGCTGCGGCTTCCACGCAAGAAATATCTACTGTTCGTAACCTAGTCAAATCAAAGTCAAACTGTGGAAATAAAATTTTCCGATTCTTCCTTTCAAGATCTGATCTTTATTTGTATCCAAGTGACCTTGTTAAGGGTCTTAATATATCATTTACAATATGAATAAAATACCGATAATTTTTTTTTACACATTACATGTTATTCAATACGTAGAAAAATATATTATATGAATATTCTATAGCCCATGTTTTCTCTTATGAGTGTATAACTCTACTTGTGAATGTTAGAGAACTTGCAATTAATTCATTAATAGTACCAATTCCGTTTGTTTAACTTTGAATGAGAAATAATATAAAATGAAATGGGCCCCATATCCACTTTTTTTATTTTACTTTGAATTGCGATTAACCTAATAATTATAGAGAGACCATCAACAATTCAACGGTATATACCATTTAAAGCAGAGAAAGGCCCTTTGGGCTTTGGCCTTTAGCTTTTAGCTTTTCTTTTTGACATTCTTCCCTTAGACAAGAATGTGGACCACATGTGTGTCCACGTCACGCCATGTAGTCGACCGTTTCGTTAAATTGAATTTAGACCGTTGGATTCTCTTCATCTAAGGTCCAGAGAAGCCGACCGTTATATTTTAAATCCCAGTCCCAACCGAAAGATGCACCTTTTTGCTCTATAGTTTCAAATTCAACCGTTGTCCAGAGATTGCATTAAAGAGATGGGTCCTCATTTGAAAAACCAATCCGTAAACTCATTTCTGCTTCTTCTTTTGTGTTTCTTTCCGTTTTCATTCTACTGATTGAAAAAAGTTTGATCTTTCACTTGCAACAATCTCATCTAGTTCTTCAGGATGGTGAAGGCTGCAACCTCTCCATCTTCTTCTCCTGTGACCATAAGGGTCTCTTCAGGAGGCAAAGGAGCCGGAAGTAGAAGTATGGGTTTAACTAGTCCAATATCAAGACCTTCTGTGTCCAATAATCCGAATTCCCCAATCAATAACAGTAGAAATCGAGCTTCAAGTGGAGGAAGATACAGTGTAATGTCCAAAGACGACGCAACAGAGGAGGTTAGTTCAGAATTCGTCACATACACCGTCCATATTCCCCCAACACCAGACCACCAGCTATTCTCAGCATCGCAGACCAGCCTTAGTGAGAATATTAACAATAATGGGAAACCTTCCGAGAGCGGCTTCTTAACAGGTACCATCTTCACTGGTGGGTTCAAATCCGTCACACGCGGGCATGTTATTGACTGCTCGATAGAATCAGCCATAGATCAGACCAAAACTGGGATTGTTTGTGGCATGAAGGGTTGTGATGATGAAGCTATGAAACAAAAATGCGAGTGCGGGTTCAGTATTTGTAGAGATTGTTATTTAGACTGCGTTGGATCTAACGGAGTGGGTACTTGTCCTGGTTGCAAAGAACCGTATAAGGATGTCGATGATGATGGGAGCAATAGATCAGATTCTGATCCAGAAAGTGAAGCTGAAGATCGGGCTTTTCCCTTGCCTAAGTTGGATAAGAGGCTTTCACTTGTGAAATCATTCAAGGCAGGGAATCATCCTCCGGATTTTGATCACACGAGATGGTTGTTTGAGACAAAGGGCACTTATGGTTATGGCAATGCTCTGTGGCCAAAGAATGGTTATGGAGGCGGATCAGGAGAAGTCAACGGCTTTGAGCATCCCCCAGAGTTTGAAGAGAAAAGCAAGAGGCCCCTGACCAGGAAAGTCGCGGTTTCTACTGCAATTCTCAGCCCCTACAGGTATTCCACTTGGAATTGCTGTTATCAAAAGTAAACTTGTTTGCATATTATGTGTTTCCAATCTTTTTTAAAAATAGTATATGTGTGAATTTTTTTTCTCATGTGGTCCTCAATGGATTTCTTAGTTTTACATATTTCTTATAGAAAAGTTGTCTGCTTTTGCATGGTTAATTGAGAACTAGTAGAAGGTATCTATATGTGATCGAAAGGATAACGTTGAAGAGTTATATCAAACATTGATCTAGTTTTCTTTCATCGAGATGGGTTCTTGATTAATGTCTGTTCATGGAATTGGTTAACACTGCTCTGCAGATTACTCATTGTGATGCGTCTCGTCGCTCTTGGCCTATTTCTTACATGGAGAATTCGACACCCCAATCACAGCGCTATGTGGTTATGGGGAATGTCTGTAACTTGTGAGCTCTGGTTTGCCGTGTCGTGGATTCTTGATCAACTCCCTAAGCTCTGTCCTGTAAAGAGGGTGACTGACCTCTCTGTGCTAAAACAGCGTTTCGAATCCCCCAATCTTCGGAACCCAAAAGGAAGATCAGACCTTCCTGGTATCGACGTTTTCGTTTCAACAGCTGACCCTGAGAAGGAACCCCCTCTTGTAACTGCAAACACTATACTGTCTATCCTTGCAGTCGATTACCCAGTGGAAAAGGTGGCTTGTTACTTATCGGATGATGGTGGCTCTCTTTTGACATTTGAGGCTCTAGCTGAGACGGCTAGCTTTGCAAGAATTTGGGTTCCCTTCTGCAAGAAGCACAACATAGAACCAAGGAACCCTGAGACATATTTTCAGAAACGTGATTTCCTTAAGAACAAAGTTAGACTTGATTTTGTTAGGGAAAGGAGAAGAGTTAAGAGAGAATATGACGAATTTAAGGTGAGAATCAACTCTTTACCTAACTCAATCAGGAGAAGATCAGATGCCTATAATGCCCACGAAGACATTCGAGCAAAGAAGAAGCATATGGAAAGAGGAGGCAATCCATCAGAAGCTATCAAGGTACAGAAGGCTACTTGGATGTCAGATGGTTCACATTGGCCTGGGACATGGGATTCTGGAGAGCCAGAGCACACAAGAGGAGACCATGCTGCCATAATTCAGGTAAAACTTTGCTTTGAAATGGTTAAAAAAAAAAACTATGTTGTGTCAGGTTTGGAGTCAATCGTTCTAACATTTAGCTTGCCGTTACAGGCGATGCTTGCTCCACCAAGTGGTGAACCTGTTTTTGGGGCTGAAGCAGATGGAGAGAACTTGATTGATACAACGGAGGTCGACATTAGGTTGCCAATGCTGGTCTACGTGTCCAGAGAGAAAAGGCCAGGCTATGATCACAACAAGAAAGCTGGAGCAATGAATGCTTTGGTCAGAACCAGTGCAATCATGTCAAACGGGCCATTCATTCTGAATCTTGATTGTGATCACTACATTTACAACTCCATGGCCATGAGGGAAGGAATGTGCTTTATGCTAGACAGGGGTGGTGATAGGATCTGCTATGTTCAGTTTCCACAAAGATTTGAAGGGATTGATCCAAATGATCGATATGCCAACCATAATACAGTGTTCTTTGATGTGGGGATGAGAGCTCTTGATGGGTTACAAGGTCCGATGTATGTAGGAACAGGCTGCATTTTCCGGAGAACAGCTCTCTATGGATTTAGCCCTCCAAGAACCACAGAGCACCATGGATGGTTTGGTAGAAGGAAAATCAAATTATTCTTGAGGAAACCCAAGAGAGAAAGCAAGAAAGAGGATGAGATAAGTTTACCTATGAATGGAAGTATCCATGATGATGATGATGATGATGCAGACATTGAGTCGCTGCTTCTACCAAAAAGGTTCGGGAACTCTACTTCTCTAGCTGCATCTATTCCGGATGCAGAGTACCAAGGAAGGCTCATCCAAGAATTTCAAGGACAGGGAAACGTAGGAAGGCCATTAGGTTCTCTTGCTGGGCCAAGGAAGCCTTTGGATGCTGCAACAGTTGCAGAGGCAATTAGTGTTATATCTTGCTTCTACGAGGACAGAACTGAATGGGGAAAAAGGGTAGGATGGATTTATGGATCTGTGACTGAAGATGTGGTGACTGGTTACAGGATGCATAACAGAGGTTGGAGGTCTGTGTACTGTGTAACCAAAAGAGACGCATTCCGCGGCACAGCTCCAATAAATCTGACAGATAGACTCCATCAAGTTCTTCGATGGGCCACTGGCTCAGTCGAAATATTTTTCTCCCGGAACAATGCACTGTTCGCTTCTCGGAGAATGAAGTTCTTACAAAGGGTGGCATATTTCAACGCTGCGATGTACCCTTTCACATCAATTTTCCTCCTGGTCTATTGCACCCTGCCGGCTCTTTCACTCTTCACCGGCCAGTTCATAGTCCAATCGCTCGACGTGGCCTTCCTAGTGTTCTTGTTGGCCATCACAGTCACCTTATGCCTGCTTGCAATCCTAGAAATCAGATGGTCAGGAATCACCCTCCATGAGTGGTGGAGAAACGAACAGTTTTGGTTGATTGGCGGAACAAGTGCCCATCCTGCAGCAGTATTACAAGGCCTTTTAAAGGTTATAGCTGGAATCGACATTTCCTTCACGTTAACCTCCAAATCCGCCACACCTGAAGACGGAGAAGAAGAGTTTGCAGATCTATACGTGGTCAAGTGGAGCTTCTTGATGGTCCCTCCAATCACAATAGTGATGTTGAATGTGATAGCCATTACAGTAGGTGTTGCAAGGACCATATATAGCCGATTTCCAGAGTGGAGCAAGCTCCTTGGAGGAGTGTTCTTCAGCTTCTGGGTTTTGTCCCATCTCTATCCATTTGCGAAAGGCTTGATGGGAAGGAGAGGAAGGGTACCGACTATTGTGTACGTGTGGTCGGGATTGCTATCCATCATTATTTCTTTGCTCTGGGTTTACATAAGTCCTCCTTCTGGAGGAAGGCAAGAAGACTATATGAGCTTTAATTTCCCATAATCAGAGGTCTTCCTAGTAAATGAGCGTGTAATGTATGTAACAGGCCAGACAGAGAATTGAAGTTCCTCCTCAACTTCATGTTAGTTTTATTTTCCCAGTGTGTAGGTTCGTCGTCGTTTAATTTCAGGTATTCTCATGATGAACTGATGAATGAAAAACTCAAGCAGTTTTCTTACTTTTGCGTAGACTTCTTTAATTCTTTCCTGTTGTTGGGCATTTGCAGATTCAAAAGTACCGGCAATCTCATTACTTATAAAAGCCTAAATATTATTTTTTTAAAAAGAAAAAAAGAAAAAACCCTAAAACCAATTGAGATTGCCGGCGGCGACGTTGAAATTTTTTATAGAGATACCCGAGATAACTTTTGAATCTGCACCGTGTGATTGATCATTGGACTTTTATAATTTGTCCATAAATTTCGTGAACAGCCTTATCTGTGCGGTCTTTGCGGTGAAATTTTGCGTGTGGTAGTTCTACACTCACCACTCTTCATTATATACAGTAGGAATGATGTTTTGTGTGATCTCTAGCATACCTAAGTTTTGTTGTATTTATTGTTCAGATAAGCAAAATTATTAATTCTATTTACTCTTTTATTTTATGTATCATGTATTGATAATTTATTAAAATAAAGTATGATTTGTTATCATTTTATAGTTGAGCATTAAAATTAGTTGGACTATTATAATTATTTTTGGTGATAACAAAATTCGTTTTGGGTATGATTTTTTACTCTAAACTCACATTGAGGGATAGGTTTTTTCACTTTAAATTACTGTATCTCTTTCCTATCATTCCGATTGTTGATGTTGCATGTTTTGCTTAGGAAGCTTGTGGTGTGGTTCTATAATCACGATCAAGACACAGGACAATAGCGGCAGATTAGTTATTACACGCAAGTTTATGCCCTGTCCCTACTCTTAAATTCGGGAAAGATGTATATCCAGTAATCAATTCCTGATGATAGCTACTCGGAATGATGATTATTGGAGTTGCCAGTAAGGAATGAATAAGGTGACAATCGCATAAAATCACCGTCACTGTTTCTAAAACCCTCCTTCGTAAGTTGGACAGTTCTTTCAGATCCACATCATTAGGACGAGATTCGACAGAGTTCAGAGTTCCCTGGAGATATCAGAATGGATCAAGGAGCAACTAATGGCTCTTTCCTATCCTCCTGATGTTTCTAGCTGTAAGGGGGCTCATAAAACAAGTCATCAATGATTCTTTAACCAAGTTTCCTGTGTTGTAAATTTAGGCTTTATTTAATTAAATTTCTGTTTTTGATTTTCGTTTTCTTTTTTTTTAATACAGAAATTGAAAAAAAAGTTCAGAAACTCGTAAAATAATATATTAATACAGAACATAAATTAAAAAAATAACGTAAAAATTGAAAAAAGTACAGAAAATTCAATACAAAAACATAAAAATTACAACTAATAATCTAATTAAATATGTCCTAAATGTTTCGCTTATCCTTTTGCTCCTATCTTCACTTGAGACTAAAGCAGCAGATTAGTTAGTACATGCAAGTTTATGCCCTGTCCCTACTCTTAAATTTAGGAAAGATATATATATATATATATCCAATAATCAATTCTTATGATAGTTAATACAGTATAAAAATTAAAAATATATTATATAAATTAAAATACATAAAATTAATTTAAAATTTTAAAAATCACAATTAAAAATTACAATTAACAACCTAATTACATATACCCTTACTATTTCGTTTCTCCTTTTGCTCCTTTCTTCGCATGCCACAGTGGATGGGCCTAGACATCGTTAGGAATATGAAACTAACATATATTGTTGTTATGAGACAGTGGTAGTATAGCTCAAACTCAATTCTTCCTGTGACATATGAACATCATTTACAAACGACACTTGCCACCTAGTAATAGAAGAAGATGGGGAAGCAAGCATAGTAAGAAATTCATTTTTTTCTAACATACATATCTTCACAACTGTCGGCAATCATGTGTCTTCTTGCTAATTCCGGGTGCTGTGCTGTCATCATGAGCAATTCGCGAGATTAGCTCCAAATCTTTGTTGTAGGGTATATGCCAAAGTGGGTCGATTAGCTTTTGTTTTTCTCTAAGCATTATATGGCTTATAATTAGTCTTATTAAATGCCAAAGATAAACATGAAGGTGTTGGAAGCCATAACCTAACAGGGGACCAATCGATCGATCATGACTTTTTTCGGCCCATGTACTTGCGTACCTCTCAACACCTTCCCAAAGATCCCCGAATTTTTATTCCATGATTTTGATTATATATTGAAAACATTTAATTTGACCTTTCTTCATTTTAAATTTTATATTTTATTTATTATTTATTATTTATAATAAGTAGAGTAGAGTTTATTTACAGACGATAGGGCCGGTTACCCCTTTTTGCTTCCTTTTAGAACAAATCTATTCCCACCAAATCATTAAAAAGGTAAGAGGTGATTATATTAGTGTATGATTACAATGATTTGGGCGGTGAGCATTTTAGAGAAGAAAAGCTGTCAAGGTCAGATGACTGAACCATTTTTATGCTATTCACCACCCATCGGTTTCCAGGTCTCGATTAATATTAAAAACAGCTGGCAAAGGCGAACAAGCCAAGAATGTATAAACAACAGAAGCCAATATTGTAACTTTCAAAAAATATATATACATTAGATATAAATTAATTATAAGTAAAGGGTTCTCCCATATGATAAGAGGTTATTCCAAGAGAGTGAGTTGAAGCAAGTGGCCACGTGTGATGCCAGGGCAAAAGGAATCGGTCCCCCATTCCCTACTTTGGTCACTGCCTACGCAACAACGAAATTGAATTTTTTTAGTAGTTTTAGTTTTATTATCTTGTGATGAGGACAACCATTTTGGATCATTCAATTTATTTATTTTTTCTAGGACCAAATGCAGAGGAGATGGCAACGCAACTAAAACGTGGAAGGAGAGGACTGAGGTTAATTCACAAATCTTTCACCGCTCCGTCCGTCCATGTAGTGAACGAGGCCGACTATACAGCAATTCTTGTTGTTTGATTTTTTTTGGGTTTGAATTCTTAAAATTTAATAATATTATTTAATTATTATATAATAATCTATTAATCATATATCTTTAATTTTTATCTATTTAATAATATCATATTAAAATTTTAAAATTATAGTTGAAACATCATTTTTATATAAAAATGTAATATAACTAAATAATATCATAGATAATAGGTAATAATTCCCTAAATATAATATTAAAAAACAGATTATGAAGCTTAGTGTAATTAATCTTTTTTCTATAAACTATAATTTCCAATTATCAATTTTGATAGACAGAGAATTGAATTTTTTTCTTTTGGGGAACTTTACAAAATGGATATATAAACACACATGGACTCTTCAACTCCTTCCACCCTTTGCTTCATCGCACTCCACCTACAACAGATGTATGACTTGTCATCATTCATTTTAGTTCACTTTTCAGTAGCTTTCGTTTGACAAGTATACTACTTTCCCCTATAAAATAGGGTGCAAAGTGTTAAAGTAGGGGGGAAAAGCAAACAGTATAAAGGGGATTAATCCATTTACCGAAACGCCCTCACAATTAGCACAAGAACATAAATGGTGCGCTGTATACCACTAAAATCTAAGAATGACAGCAAATAAAAGGCACTCATTATGTACATCTGTCAAATTGCAGTCTTCCGTTGTAACTTAACGACATGAAAGGACCAATTTGGTCATTTTGAAAATTGTGATTTGCCCCTCCATCCCTCCCACATGAACTGCCCACCCGCCATTGAAGGTTATGTAGAGATGTTCAATCCCAACAGTGACTGATACGCCCATCCGAAAATGAAACTATTACATAACAAACTGAGTGTTTTTTTTTTCCTTTAAATGTTTTATTTTCAGTGGACAGAGAATATCACACAACTAAAAAACAAATTCCTTATTAAAGATTTATGTCCTTCCAAATTAAAAAAAAAAAGAAACCTGACTAATGAAGTAGCAATAAAATGTAGAAGAACAAGAAGATATCAGACGAGAAAAAAATAATGAAAAGAGTTTTTAAAAATGGAAAAAGAGAACATTAAACAAGAAAAAAATAATGTGGAAAAAAAAATGAAAAACGGTCCTGGACGAGAATTTACCGGTGCCTACAATACAACCCCACTGTCATCGTGAGTGACCATACAAGTCGTATGGTGCCCAAATTGCATCAAGCGGACACGGTCTTTTGGAGTCTAGCCTGAGCCACGGCTTGCCACTACCGGACCAATGCAAGAGACTGGCCGGACCTGGGTGCAGGTCCCGACAGCTACCATTCACGTTATCACCACCTAACCCGTGTTGGTTCCATCTATGCTCCATCGGCGCCACGTGTCCCGCAAAAACCAAAAGGAACGGAGGTAGTGAACCCAGCTCGTAGATCCGGTCACTCTTCTGTATCTCCATCCACCTCTCGATCCGCTTCGTGTAACCGACACGCCTCCACCTCACCAGATCTATCACCATAACCCCAGTGTTAAAGTAACACGGCCTCCGTCCATCGAATATGCTCGAGAACTTTCTGTCCGACCAAAATCTCGCCGTGAAATATTTGGTGAAGTTGGCGTGACAGTACTCCGGAGCTCCGATTGTTCTTGAAGTCAAGTCCGTAGACCAAAGCTGTGTGATATCATCAACCACCACTAAATCGGAGTCCAAGTAAATGACTCTACCTACACAAGGCTCTAGCAGATCCGCCAAGTAGTTCCTCGCGTAATTCAACGGTTGCTCTAGAGCTTGCCTGACGGAAGTTGAGATCAGATTCCTCACAATCTCCGGATCAAAGTAATACACCTTGAACTTCAACTGAGGGAAAGTAGACCTCACTAATGACTCCATATTCGTCTCAGAAACCAAAAAGTGGAAGAAAATAGTATCCGGACACTTCGAATGCCACAGAATGGAGTGGACGGCAGCGATTGAGCCTCGGAGGTACTCGTAATCCAGAGTAATCGCAACGTGTACCAACGAAGGATCGCAGACGCCGATTCTCCAGTGATCGGAGAAGCCGCATTCATCGGCATTGTGGAAAACCGGTGCTCTTCGGAATGAGTAACGGTCGGATACGGCGGTTACCGGCAATCTATCGAGATGAGAGGATCGGATGGCCTCGGCGGGAGAAAAAGATTGAAGAGAAGGAGAGAGTATGATCATAATCATAGCGGCGGAGAAGAAACCAGAGAATCTCATAAGCCACAGCATCTTCACGCGGTGAATCCCTCTTCTCTTCCTCTTCTTTGATTTGAAATCGAATCGATCCGCTGCCAAGATTGAGCTCATAGAAAACCTAAGCAATGCCAGGCTTCCTTTGAGGTCCGCCAGGGTTTGTAATAATTATCACCAAACAACACAAAAGGAGAAAAGAAAAAAAAAAAGGAGTGAAACCCAAGTCCGAATCGATCTTTTGCTCCGTTTTCAAAGTAGTTTTGCCGTGAGAACAAAGCCAAATTCCACGAGAGAGAGAATAGAAGAATCCATTAGCCCCTAACCGGAGCTACCTTGATCCGCTGTGTGTTAACTAATACCCCCCTCTCTTTCTCTCCCTCTCTCTCATATACACCACTCTGGCAGTACTCAATTACAAGAAGGTGATTGAAGCACAAACAAAGACACACCCACTCACAAGTAGAGACTGGTGAGAGGGAGAGATTAATTATTTTTCTTTTTTATAAAAATGATTTTCCAACGTTTTTGATTTGACCACGGACAGACTATATATTAAAGACTGAGATATTAAAAAGGAAATGGAAATATTTGATTCTTGTACAAAAGGAAATAAAAATCTTTTGCGTTATATAATGATGCTATAATCTGATTCAAAAGATTGATTCAGAGGTATGTGTGGAAGCGAAGGAAGGAGGAAGGAAAGTAGCAGCTGTCCTTGTCTTTGTATCACAATAACGATTGCGTCCCTGCACCATCACGTACTCTCCCCTGTGCCTTTAAGTTTTAACCCTTCTCTCGTCACTCATTCTCTTCCTTGTTTTACATGTTGTTTTTATGTTCATGACTTTTGATTATTTTTTGTTTTTTTTAAGGTTAGCCCCGACTCTGTCCATATTTAGCCCTTAGGTTCTCACTAGTTAATTGCTGGGACTTTAATACTGATCAGATACATAGTGTCTTTCATGTATTTTATCTGTAGTTATTGTATTAATGTTATGTGCTCGAATTTTTAGTGTATTTTATATAAAAACAATATTAATTTTTTATCATTAATAAATAAATGTACAACTTTAAATCATTACGAGAATGAATCATACTTTTTTTATAAATAAAGTATACACAGGCTCTGTTAATAAGATTGACCTATTATTAATAAAAAATTGACCTATTATTATTACTGATTATCATCATTTTAAAATTTAATTATTACAGTGATATTTTAATTTGATTTTTCACTTAGCTTTTTATAAAATAATATAAAATTCAATCGTTGATAAATATGCAACTTTAAAGTATTGTGAGAATATAACATCTTTTCTTATATAACCATCTGTAAACTGTGTTGATACAATTCCATTATTATTACGAGAATGAATTCATTAATAATATACAACGTCAAATTATCATGATAATATAACATGTTTTCATGTATAACCATCTATAAACTTTGACTATGTTTAGTGTAGCTTCTTATTTTGGTTTTTATTTTTTAAAATACCGTATAGAAATCAAAAGAAAAAAAAAACAACACACTTATATAATACAAAATTTGAAAACGAAAATAAAAAGTTGAATTAAACAGTCTTAATGCAATGGGTTTATTATTGATAAGGATTATCATCATTTTAAATTAAAATTTTAATCATTGTATTGATATTTTGTATTTTTATTGACTTTTTATATAAAAGTAACATCAAAATTCAATTATAAATAAATAAATAAATAAATATTATGAGAACAAAAACGTGTATTTTAATATAACCATCCATAAAATTTGTTAATAAGATTAAACTATTATCGGTATGGATTATCATCATTTCATAAATTTGATATTGAAATTATTATATTGATATTTTGTGTTTATTTTTTATATAAAAAAATATCAAAATTCAATCTCATATATATATATATATATATCTTTAAAATATTATAATCATGGGAAATGTTCGCCCATGTAACCTTCCACAAAACTTTTCTAATACAATTGTAGTATTATTGGTAAGGGTTATCGTAATCATAAAGTCAGCTTTAATTATGAAAATGATATTCTGTCCTTGCTTTTCTAATTTATGAAATTTTCTTATAAATAATACGTTTTTCTGTACTTGTTACTTTTTACTTGCTGGATTCCACATACATATAGATTTGGAATTGAGATGGTTGTGGTTTTTGGGTTTGATTTTCAAATTTTTTAAATATAAAAATTAATAAAAAATATTACAGAATTTAAAAAAAAATATTAATATAATATAAAAATTAAAATATATAACATAAAAATACATAAAAATTAATATAAAAATATAATAATAATAATCAAAAACTGCAATTAAAAGTTCAATCAAACGGCCGTAATTTATACGTTTAATGATTATTATATCTAACAATAGAATAGTAGAGAATAACCTATACATTTAGTCATTTATATTTAAAAGATGAATAAGAACTAGTGGCATTGTATAGCGCAAGCAACTCAACAATTTAATACAAGTTCTTTAGATTTTCAATAGTAATTTAAAACAAATTAGTGTAAATCAAGAAATCTAAAAGATTCTTATAACTCATTAAAAAAGGGAAAATAATATTAAATTAAATCCTAACATTTGTAATAAAGTTTATCTCAAGTTCTAACGTTTTAGAACATTAAAAAAATTCTAACATTTCACATATATTTTTAATAATTTAATATTTAAAAAATATTTAAAAAGAACTCAAAATTTAAAAGACATTCAAAAAGAAATTATTTTTAAATTGTTAAGATTTTTGTAAAATATTTTTGAAAGGTTGATATTTTTTTTGGATGTTTTAAAAAGAATGAAAAAGAAAATATAAGTGTCCTTTCACAATTCAAAAATCAAATTGAATGAAATGAGTTATAAAAATTTTAAACTCTGATAAATGGGATACTTTATATTAAAACTTAATTTCAACGAATACGTTATTTATATTAATTTTTTATTAAATAATTGATATAAAATATGCAACTTATAAATTATTATATATTTATGAAATGTTATTACTTTTGAATTAAAAACTGTTTAAAAATAGGAAGGAAAAAAGTAATTAAAAGAAAATCATATATATATATATATATTAAGTAGGCAGATTGATGTTTGAAATGGTGACCACAGTTCCTTACATAGCACCGACGCTCCTCGCAGTAAAGCTTACATATGATGCACGGAAATTGCAAATACAAAACGCAGATGTGTCAGAAATTTTTAAAAAAGAATAGGCAAAGAGAAAAGCTGCAACGTGTATCTAGTTTTGGATACCACTCTGGACGGAAACAGGCGTGGGAGCCTCAAAATTTAATATTAAAAATAAAAAGACAATTTTGTCCCCGAGAATCTTTGGAACTTGGAACCCACCTGACTTGTTTTGTCACATTTAACATGTAGCAATGAAATCTAACAGTTAGATATTATTGCCTGGTAGTAAAAGGTCTTCTTAATATTAATTAAATTGAATTTTTATATTTTAAATTATTCATTGAATAAATTATTGATTTAAAATAATTAATTTTTGAATTATTATATGTATTTTATAATTTAACCTAAACACTTACATAGGATAGATAGAGACTAAAATTCCATCAATAAAAAATAAAAAAATGTGAAAATTTAAACAAAAATAATAATAAAAAAGACGAAGAAGAAGAGGTAATGTGCCAACAATCACAGAAAACATCAGAGATTTCAGAAACAAGTGGCAGTGTAGACGACCAGTCAAACCAATATAATCTTGCCACATCGGAGAAATGCAGGTATACGGTGTTCCTACGAATCACAGCTGTTAAACTTTGTGAAGCGTGCTGCTTGATAATCCCGTCCTTCTTAACAGTTCGTACACTTTCTACCCTTCCAGACCAGCTGGAGTCCAATTCAGCGTCTGTGGATCGGGCGAACCCGTATAGCTCATTTTTAGCAACTTGGGTCGGAGTCGATGAGGCGTGTGACTTATATTTTTTATGTGAGTTTTAGTTTTTTATTTGTATTTTTAATAAAATTTTATATTTAATTGATATTTATAATAAAATTTTTAAACAAAACATATTTGGTTAAATTTATGATAAAATAAATTTAATAGTAATAATTAAATATAATTTTTAAAATCAAATTGTTATTATACACTTTTTTAAAAATACAGTAATTAATAAATTATTTCAATTATTTAATATAAAATTTTATTTTAAAAATATGTTTTTAAAATGTGAAAAAAACGTAGTTTTTTAATTTATTTCTTTGTTTTAGTTTTCTAATTTTAAAATCAAAATCAAAATAAAATTTAACAAACAAATCTCCTCCCTTAATTTCTATATTTTTTAAAATAAAAATAAAAACTAAAAATCAAAAATTAACAAAGCAAACTTAAGTGTGTTAGAATAGACAGATTATTTAATGTAAATCTTCTTTTTTTTAATTATTAGCTGCCTTTTATCATATTTTTCATTGAATGCCGGGTCGTTTTATGCCTGAAAATCAGTAAATGTTTGTGTTGAAACTAATTTGTCTTACCTGAATAAAAATTCTAAATTTAATTTCACTTGCCATGCTATAAACCCTAACCAAAATCTAGCAAGTTAAGGTCAAGCTAGATTCTTGAGGATTTTAGCTAAAACTATGTTGAGAGCAATAGAAAGCCACTCTTTTATTGATGACTATGGAAGATGGAAGCTTACGCATCAGTCTCACTGGCAAATATAGTTTTCAATGAACTAATTACATTTTCATTACGGAAGAATATACTTGATGCGCGCAAAATTTGAATTTACTCGAATTTAAAATTTTATCCAAAATATATAATTGACCTAATCATTACTTCCATCATATGTTTTGTCCTTATAAGACGGATGTATCAAATTATGTCAAAGAGACAACAATTATAGCAAGTCTATCTAAAGATGGTAAATTATTCTTAAATTCAATAGACTTGAAACCATTATTTCAGATTTGAAGAGGCTTGATCTCAAGCTTAATTTAATAACTTTTTAATTATAAGAAATTGACCTAATTTGGCTTGAAATTAATTATAATTGATCAAGTCTGAATTCAAATATTCGAGCTTGATCTATTTCGAATTCAAACTTGTTTTTTTTTATATTCAATCTAGTACATACCATTGCCAACTCTAAATTCACGATATCCCTTTTTCTTATTAGGCAAGCTTTCCATGAGGAGTAATAATAGAAAAATGCTTGTTTTTTATTGGAAATGAATAGAAAGTGCTTGTTTGGTATACAATAAAGGGCAAAGAAACAGAAAAGGAACATTATTACTAATTCAGGATATGCTAATTAAACCAACTGGAGCGTACCTTTCATTGAACGAACTCACGTGAACGATGACCTTATGAGGTTGTCAATTATGGATCCCTATTGTTTTTATTGGTATTGCTCGTTGGGAACAGGAACATGCTCTCGCATTATTGTCTTTCACAACATAACAAAACCGGTCTGGAATGTTGTACATTGCATCACTTTTAAAAGCTTTCTTACAACTCCAAAAACTACATCCAACGGCAGCCCTGTTCTTTTAACATAAAGTTTGAATGTGTAAAACAGGACACGAAGAGAAGCAAGAAAGCATGTGTTATGGTCGGCACATGCACCAACCAATACAACCAGCAAAGCCATCTTGTTTGTTTGAGCTACGATGTCACTAAATTAATACCACTATTCGTAAAATAATTGGGGAAGCATATGTTGGATAATTGTTTAAGCAGATAGAGTTAAGAGTTAAATTGAATTCTACTCATATTTTATTCATTTTTGTTAAGGAGTCGTTCATTATTAATGTTTATTTTAATTTTTAGTTGTGATTTTTGTATTAATTTTTTTTGTATTATTTTTCTCGATTTTTATATTATATTAGTGTATTATCTTTTTTAATTTTTGTACTATTTTTATTATTTTTTGTGTTTAACATAAATTATGTTTTAGAAGGGATCAACAAAGCAATTCATGTGATTAAATTACACTAAAATAATAAGAGTTCGAGTTTCAAAACCAACCCATTTTTTAAACTCCTTTTTTTCTTATAGCCTGAAATTGTTTTGAAGTGTTGGAATGGCATTGAAAGATCAAGAATTCTCACATACAAGCCTCCAATTGAAAAATTAGGACATGTTTTGTATGGCCTCTGTTTCTAATTTCAGTTTTCTATTTTTTAAAATATAAAAAATAAAAAAAAGTAATATATTAATACAATACAAAAATTAAAAATATTTTTTATTATATAAAAGAAGCAATTCCTGTTTACTAATATAGATGTGAATAGGTGAATTGCTAAGTCAATAACTCCTCTTATAAAATGTTATTTCTTGTTTCAGTTTCATAATAAACAAACAAAGACTATTTTGATGCGTGGAGAAGTGGATGTTTTACTAATCATTTTTAAAATGGATATTTTTCAACTTTACGTAAAAAGAAGGAACATTGAAGGATTTGATTCCTCGCATTTGAAAAGATAATAAAT
>JAOXYD010000009.1:9571376-9590421 GCA_028565735.1 Pinacopodium congolense | reverse complement strand
TTTTAATTACTTAAGCATGATTTATGTTCATTCAATCTTTGTTTTAGGTAGCTTAATCATGTGTGGCTAGTTCTTTTTGGTTTGGAGATATTAAAAAGATGAAAGGATGAAAATTGTGAGAATGACGTTAAATTTATGCTTAATTATATGCTTTTTTATCTAGGTTGGTTTGGAACTTAGGTTAAATGTCATGAATTATGAGTTATCTTTAGGCTTGATCACCCTTAGGTAATTTCATAATTTTAAAAGCTAGGGTTGAGCGTGTGATACATAATAGTCTATAGCAATTTATAAAAGTAACAATAGGTTAGTTGAATTTGTTAGGATAATTAATCAACTAACCTAGGATTCCATACCTTTAGGTTACACTTTCTGAGATTGCGAGTAAGTGGCCTAAGTTAGTCGTTCCTTAGTACCTAAGGCGTCTTCACTATTAAATCTAGAGAGCTTGTTCTAGGTTATAAATGGGGATAGGGGTAATTCTAGAGCTTGTTAGATTTGTGTAATTTAGAGGAATTTAGGGCCTAAGAGCTTATTCGAGCCTATAGGCTAGCACCGTGACTAAAGTATCTCTTATTTAGATTCTAGGATCAATGATCATCCCGACGTCCTAAAGTATCTCTTGTTTTTCTCTTTGTTTGTGTCTTTTGCATCTTAGTTTATCTTGCTTTCATCTATTCAGGATATTTCATTATCTCTTTATTGCAACATTTGAAATAACATTTGCATTCCAGATCTCTGTACTTCGACCCTAGCTCACCATTACTGCATAATTTGAGTAGTTAGGAAATTATTATTTGAAAACTTGTGACGAGCTCATCATTGAGCATTATTTTTATCAAGAAAGAGGTACGACTTATTAATGCTTGAGTTGAGTTTGAGAGATCAATTTTGGAGCTTGAGTTTATGGTAAAAATTATTAAGAATGAATTTTGCTAAAAATGGGTTACTCTTAACCCTTTATAAAAGGAAGATTTCGTATTGGATTGCTCTTCATCCTTAAAAAAATTTTATTAGATTTCTCTTCACCCCTTTTGGCAATAAGATTGTTTTAGGGGTTCCTATTAAGAAGATTTGATATAGTGAAATACACAACAAGTTGTTGGAGTGGTCATAAGAAAAAGTTTATTTTTTTCTATTAAACCACTATAAGCACTCCATTTGTCTCTTTTCTTTAGTTCACTCTTTATTTTTATTCATATCGTGATTTATCATAAATTGCCTTAATTTTAATTATTGTCTTATATTTGGTATCCCATCACATATAGGTTACATTGTGGCTTAAGGACTTTATACTTAGAAAAACTGGTTTGGGTGGATTGGACCTTAACTTAAAATTTTTTTTAAAACACTAAACTCACTCCCCCTTCTAGGTGCCATTAAAGCTAACAAGTGATATAAGAGCAGGTCTCATTAATGCTTTAATTTCAAATACAATTAGCGAGAAAATATTATATATGATACATTTAAATGTTTTGAATGATTCATATAGTCAAGAGGGGTTAGATATATATATATATACCATCTTTAATTGTTGGAATTGATTTTTTTACCTTGAAAATTAGAATGAAAATTTTTTAAGGACCAAATTTTAGATTTATGGGAAATTCTCTCAAATTTCTCTTTTGTTCCTACTAAAGTAGTAAATGAGCAAAAATTCCCTAAATTAGAAAAAAAAATGATGGTAATGATATAAAATATTTTTTAAAATAAGGATGCTTTGCATATTTTATTTTTTCATTAATTTTTTAATAAACTACCTATATGTATTTTAGCTAATGAAATTTGGTGTAGGTTGGAGGATATTTATATAAGTGGCAATCAAAGTAAAGAATAGGAGAATAAATAAATGGAAGAGCAGAAGTCAACCATATTATTGATGGCAAATAATGATGATGAGGTACTATCTTCTTTAAATTCTTCAAATAATAATAATGATTGTGATAATGATGATGATTGTGATGATCTTTCATTTGATAAATTAATTATATGTTTAGAAATCAGGAGCATGAGAATAAAGAAACTTTTTTTCCAAACATAGGGATTCATTATAAAAATTGAATACATATATATCAGAAAATGAGAGATTGAAGAATGAATTGCATACCATGGTAGAATTTAAGAGTGTGGAAGTTACCAAATATGATGATGATAGGAATAGTTTGTTGTATCAATATGAGGCATTGAAGAAGGAAATCAATGACCTAGGAATCATTATCAAAATTCACTCAAGAGAGTGAAAAATTGGTGAGCATGCTAGGAGCTCAAAAGAATTCAAATGATAGTTATGGTTTAAGATTCACTCAAGAGAGTGGTTCCAATGATGCAAAAATCACATTTGTGAAGGAAAAGAACTTAGAAGACGAGCATGTTCCTAAGCCCTCATTTGATAATGTAGGTTCATCATCTAGATCTCATTCTAGGAAAAATCATCATGCTTTCATGTATAAAATAAAAATTAAACCTACGAAGGAAATGCACATCAATAAGAATAGGTATAGTTTTTATAGGAATGCATAAACCAAACAAGATGCATTTAAGCGTTATGTTAGGCAATATGGTCCTACACATTTTTGAACTCCCCACATGGATGATGACAACACTAGGAATATATCATATTTATATCTTAGGAGACAATCTTATCAAGGGAAGAATAAGTATAATTTTAGTCATCACATTAGACAAAGTGACATGACATATGCTTATGCTCCTTACATGTAATCTTATTCATGAACATCTACATACCCCTCACACACATCAAAGGTTACATCATTATCTTATGAGAGCTTTTCATGAAAGAAAATTTTTTATTGCATTCGAGTATAAAAATTATAGGATTCATTATCATTCATACAATGTTCATTTGACATGCTACTTGTTTTGACATTTTAATCACATTGAAAAATTTTGATTTGACAAGCAAAGGTTGTTTAGAAAAACCTTTAAAAATATGGGTTAAGAAAGGTTTAGGAGCTAACCCCCAAGGACACAAGTTTCTATTGGTACTTAGAATACAACAATTTTCTCATTTTATAGGTCAATATCATTTGGTATCAAATGGGTGTCAAACATAGAAGCAAAAAATGGTATCTCCTACAACTTAATGGAAATGAAAAACTCACTAAAAGTTATTATATGAGCTAACCAAGAAGCAAATTATTAAACCAAGTGATGAGTATAAAATATGATATCAAATGGCAATGCAAAAAATAGGTATGCATTTACTTTTACACGGATAATATTTGAGAATATTGGCTTAGCATACATTTTGTAAGTATATGTTTAACTTGAGTACGTTGACCTAAGGATACATGTTTTTGGTCTAAAAAAGTTTGTTGCATGTGTTTAGAGGGAAGTTATTGTATAAACAAAGTTGAAATTAATATATTCTTTTGAAAAATTGATTCATTGTATGAATTAGATAATATGATTTTTGAAATTGACATCATTATTAGAATTGGTAATATTTTTTTAAATTGCTACATGTTTTGGAAAAACATTCTCATAAGTTTTCCTCCCTTGTATGAATAAATTTTTCTTAATGCATAAATTTAGAGTGAGTTAAATTTTAAATCATATTTATGCTTATGATTTTCTTTTTCAATGCATAACATGTTAATTATGTACTTTTAATGCATAACATCCATAATATGAGTAAATATGTGTTTTTAATGCACATTATGTGATTTGATGCATAGCATGTATAATATGAACAAATATGTGTTGTTGATACATAACATGCACAATGTAGGAAAGTATGTGTTCTTGAAGCATAAAAATGCAAGATATGTATCTAATGATTCACTTTATATTTTTATCCCTTTTCATACTTTATTTTCCTATAATGCCTTGATGCTTACATTTAAGGAGAGTGTAACATGCTATAAAGCATGAGTTTAGGGGTAGAGAGATTTATATGAGTTTAAGATAAGAGATTGGTAGTTTGGAAGGAATTTTGTATGATTATAAGAGATTTGAGAATTGATTTATTAAAGCCTTTCAAAATCATAATTAGATTTGATTTTTAAAAATTGTGATTTTTCTCATAACAATTGATATTATGTGAACGTTTCAATAAAAACTATTTTTATTAACAATTGATAAAAATTTTAATTTTTGGCATCAACTTTATTAACATTTTATACCTTTGTAATTCATTTTAATTTTTTAACTATTAGCATGTTTTAATCTATTATATAACAATTGGTATCTATTAGACTTAAATGGCACCTAAGAGAGGGGGTGAATTAAGTTCTTTAAAAAATTCTAAGAAAATTCTTGAGAACACCTTGTAAAAATTAATTGCAAAAAACAAGAAAAACATAGAATTTGTGGATCCTCCCTCTCTATAGTAAAATTTGTAGCCTTTAGAGTGTGCATCTAATAAAATAGTAACAAGTAGAATGAGGATGCAATTTATGTTTATAAACATTATATAGCCTAAACTCCATCTGGTAAATCCAAACATAGAGATCTCTTCCCAAATATTAAATGGTGTATGGGAAACAAATTTGCTTAGGTCTTGATTGAAAATGTATAAATTCATAAATGTATCCTTACCTTAAAGGTAATCTAGAATGCTTATTATACACTGCATGCTCTTGATTATTTCCTATAAACAATAATTTTGCCTTTTGGCCATGCCATTCTATTTAGGACTACATAATATAGTAAATTGTGCATCTATTTCACAATTTTTTAAGTATTTGGCAAATAGACCTTTTTCTAGTTTAAAAACCCTATGTTTACCATAATAATCAACTCCATAATTAGACCTAACAATTTTAATCACTTTCCTTATTTGGTTCTTAATTTCAATTTTAAAGACCTTAAACTTGTTAAGAGCCTTAAATTGAAATCAATAATAAATATCTATATAAAAATCATTAAAAATGTCATAAACTATCTTAATCCATAAATATTAGGTAAGGATCATAGATGTTAGTATGAATAATTTCTAATAAACTAAAATTGCATATTGCTTTCTTATTCTTTATTTTGTTCATTTTACTTCTGCAACAATCAATACACGCCTTTAAATCTATAAAATCAAGCCTTCAAAGAGTGTTTTCCTTTGTCAACTTCTCATCTCTTTCTTTAGAGATGTAGACCAATTGCATATGCTACAACATTTATGATTTATCCTTAGTAAAAGATTTTTTAAAAAATAACAATTTTAGCAAAATACAGAGAAACATTAAATTTATTATAAGTCAAACATATTCTACATAAATCATATGATAAGAAAACTATACTAGCATATTTTGTATCATATGATAACTTTACACTAGAGTTAACGATTATATAACTATAACCCGCTTTATCCAAAATAGAAAAGCTTAAAACTAGTATCTAGATTTAAGCATATAACTCCTACAAATTTTACAAGCACTTCTTCTTTGTTACCAATGATTAACCATAACTCTTTTATTTACTAGTCTCATTTATACAAACTCCTGCGTTATGGAAGCAAAATGAGTAAAAGCTCCACTATATAGCCACTGGGAACTAGATGTAGTTATAGTAATATTGGATTCATGCATAACAAAAGCCAAAGAACTATGTAATTATTCCTATTTTTTGTTCCATTGTTTATACCTTATACATTCCTACTTTTTATGATCTTTCTTCTTACAAAATATGTACTTGATACTCTATGACGTAATTAAGGGCCTTCAATATACTAATATGACCAATATATTTAAGTAGGGGGATATCGAGGAGATTTACCTGTGGACTTCATGATTTTGGCTTTGGTTTTGATTTTATGATAATTAAGAGTGTCTAAGAGGTATTTTTTTTAGTCTTTCTTCTTTGGCCATATAATTGGTAATTAAAGAATTCATTTACTGGCCCTTATTTTGGTAGTTATAAGTGGTGATAAGGCTACTAAACTCAAAAGAAAGGATGTTATGGGCTTGGTGCAATGTGCAAGCATCAGGAATCACAATGTTTAGGACTACTTTGTATCTGCAACATCTTGATAATGTACTCTCTCACTCCCCTTGCCCCTAAATTTTTCATAAAAGAGAGTTCTTTCATTAATATATCAATCTCAGCATTAAAAGAAACCTAGTACCTCTAAGATATGTTGTCAATAAATTCCTTAGTAATTGCCATTTTTGGAAGTCATCACTTAGAAGAGGATCAGGAATGGATCCTTTAATGGTCAAATAGTACCTCCTATTTGACATTTCCTAAGTTGTATAAGTTTCTTTATCAATTTCTTAACTAGATGATGTGAGAGGAGATTGCATTTTCAAAGTCATGACTAAGTTAATATTTATCATCTCCAATGCAAACTCTAAATCTTACTTCCATTTCTTGAAATTGAAACTAGTCAAGGTTTCAATTGTGAAATTATTGTTATTGACAAAAAAGGTGATTACACAATAGATAATACATTCTATTATCAACAAAAATCTAGGATAATAATGATACTAAAAGTCATAAATAGTATTTTTATTAAACATCTCATCTAACATGGCATAAAACAACTTTAGGGATAATATGCAATACATAAAAATGAGACCTTAATATAAAAGCAGTCAAAGTACATACCATTATTGCTTATAGTAGACCATTATTATTTTTAATTCTACCACTTTTAGGTAAACCACCCAAGCAATGAATGTCCTTCACCAAATGCCTTTATATATATATATATATCTCTAAGCTTCATATAAAGTAAACACTTTTGGGAAGAATAAATAAATAGAAATCTATGGACATCCTTAAACACGTAAGCAAATGTCCTAATACCAACTTAAAAGGACACTACATTGACCACAATCTCATTTATTGAACCAAAGGAGGTTCTAATCTTAGTTTTTATGATAAAAAATATAATTGTAACTAACAATTTAAGTTTACGATGTAAAATTTAAAGAAAGGTGTATTTCCAGATGATTTCATTTGGAAAGCTTGAAGCTTGAAGGACAACAATGAAGTTAAATAAAGAATAAGAGATATGGGAGCTACAATACCTTTGTTTGTTTGTTTTGAATATGTTTGTAAGTTTTACATATTGTCCAATTTATCTAGGGGTTTAATTTTGATAATGCATTGCATATAATTTCTAAAAGTGACATAAAGTTTCATAACATAGTCATTGAATCATTTTGATTATTCATATGTCTCAAATTATATTTTAAATCTTTTTTGAAGTCTTATTCAATTGATAGTTAAGAATTGTTTTAGTCATTTTGTTTCAATTTTAAAGTTGAAATTTGTTTAGTTTAAACCCTTTTATTGGCATATTTCAAATCTATTAAGATTTGAATTATCATCATTCAATTTGATTCTTCCGTACTTAAATCATTTTTATTGCTTAAAAATCATCATAAAAATTTCCCCTAAGGTGTAAAGAGTGCACTAGAATTTTATTTTAATTTTTTAAGCTCTCAAAATGTTTATTGAAGCTCTAAGAATACAGATTATTTGAAACTATCTTTAACAACTCTTTATTTCCTTTTTAGGATTAGATGTCTATCTTTGGCTTCTAAATAGCTAGGGCTGCTATAAAACATCTATAACCCTTCATAACCCTAAAACATTCTAAATGCCTCTAGTATTTTTAGAAGCCCTAGAAAGAAGATTGAAAGACAAAAATTGTTCCAACCTCAAGGATGTCTCCTTTTTCACTGATTGACTTCTTTCTTCACTGTTTTGGTTTAACTTCATCCCTCTTTATCTTAACTTGCTTATAAAATTGTGAAATTATTATTATTATTGTTTACTTAAGTGTCCTAGAGTGTGTTTAAGTTTTTTTATTCGAATTTTTGGAAGTTTATTTCATATGTTTTAAGTTTTTTTTCTAGATATAACAAAACTATTTCAAATTTCTCTATTCTTACTTTAAACATGATTCTTACTATCTTAATCTACTTCTAAAATTGTGAAATAATTGTTTTCTATTTACTTAAGTGTCCTAGAGTTTGTTTAATTTTTGTTTCAAATTGTAGAAGATTATTTCATATGTTTTAAGCTCATTTTATCATATATACAAAAACTATCTCAGACTCCTCTGTGCTTATTTAAAAGTGATTTTTGCTATCTTAATCTGCTTATAGAAATTTTAAATAATTGTTTTTGGTTTAATTAAGTGTCCTATAGTTTGTTCAATGTTTTTAGAAATTTTGGAAGATTATTTCTTATGTTCTAAGCTTATTTTTCTAGATATACCAAAATTGTCTCTGATTTTTCTATTCTTGTGTTAATCTCTATTTTGGCTATCTAGATTAATTTTTTAGGTGAATTTTTTTTAGTTTAGCTTGTTCAAGGTATCAAGATTGTCCAGGGTTTTTGGATTGATTTTTAGGCATTTATACTTTTTGTTTAGGCTCCAAATTCACAAATTGCTAAAAAAATGTCCAATTTTGCATACTATAACATTCATTCGTATATATGGACATCAAATTTGAATTGATTGTTTCTAGATTTATGTTTTCTTTTGCTTTAAGTTATCAAGAGTCATAGGCTTATAATTTGTTTGGAAGCAATTACATTCATATCTATCAAAACTATCCATATTTATTTCATTTGATTTTTCAGATTGTCATTCATCATTCATACACATTTTTAGTGCATTAAATCTTTCGTACTAAGTTTGTTTAAGCTTTCAAGAGTGTCATTGATCATTTATATCAACTATAAAAGTATTAGAGCCCTGAGTTTAATTGAACTTTAAGTGAAGCACATCTTTAAATGTATTGGTTTCTTATAAAGGTTATTACTAAATTATTGAATTGGTTAAGTGTGTTAAAGCTCATCTTTGCCATATAAAGATTTGTCGAAAGGTTTCTCTTCACCTTAAACAAGACAATTGTGTCTTGTAAAGGCTCCTCTTCACCTAAAAAAGATTTCAATTTTAAAGGCTCATCTTTACCTTAAAAGATTCCTCTTGTAAAGATTACTCTTCATAAATATCCAACAAGTAGTTGAAGAGGAGACGTAGTCTATCTTTAGGATAGGTAAACTTCTTTAAAACTTTATGTCTTTCTCTTCCCTTTATTCTTTTCTTATTGTTTGTTTTCTGGTTTAGTTATTAGGTTAATTGTTATTAAATTAGAATGCCCATGTGTATATCATATTAAATTGAATTGGCTTAGGTGACAAGTTTAATTAGTCAAAAAAAATTTAATCACCCAATTCACCTCGCTCTTGAGTTCCTTTAGGGCTTACAATTAGTATCAGAGTGTAGGTCTTACATTTGCATTAGTTTCTATTGAAACTATGAGTAAACATTCATTATGGCATATTTTCTAGTTTCATCTAGTCATAAGGGTCCAAACATCAGTAGAGCACAATTTTTTAATGAAAATAATTACTTGTATTGGAAAACTAGAATGAGATTTTTCCTTTAAGTCAAGAATGTTAAATTTTGAGATATAGTGAGTGAAGGATCATAGGTTCCCACTAAGAATAAAAATGGTCAAAAAGTTCTTAAAGTAAAAGATGAGTGGAGTGTAGAAGATGAAAGATAAATTTCATTAAATATTATATTCATTCATATTTTGTTTTATGCATTAACTAGAAATGAATTCAATAAGGTGTCTATGTGTGAAATGGCCAGAGAAATTTGGCATACATTAAAAGTTACTCATGAAGGTACCAACCAAGTAAGGCAAGTAAGATGTCATTACTTATTCATCAATATGAATTATTTTCAATGCATCATGCTAAAACTATTTCTTCCATATGTACTAGATTCATTGACATCATAAATGCATTAAAAGATCTAGGAAGAACATATTTAAATGTTGAACTTATTAGAAAGATTTTGAGGTATTTACTAAAAGGATGGGAGGCAAAGGCAACCCCCATCCAAAGAGGCTAAACGCCTTAACATTTTACCTTTGGATGAATTAATAGGTTCATTGCTCACTCATGAAATGATAATGAAGGAGTCAAAAGAAAAAGAAGAGGAAGCTTCATCTAGAAAGTGGAGTCTAGTGAAGAAGAAAGCTCTTTGAAAAATAGTGAGGATGGCATAGCTCTTCTCAGTTGAAAGTTCAACAAGTTTTTGAAGAAGAAAGCATACTCTAAGAAAAAAGAGTAAGGTAAGTATGACTACAAGATAAAGTCCACTAAAGTTGTTTATCTTAAATGTAGGAAACCAAGTCATTTGAAGAGTCATTGCCTACTCCTCAAGGTAGATGAAAAGGATGAAAGAAGTGTTAAGAAAGAAAGAATGGAGAAGAAGGATAAGAAGGGGAAAAAAAGCCTTCAAGGCCTTGTGGGAGATCAAAAATTAAGAATGAAGCAAAAAATTTGAATATGAAAGCGTCAAGTTTTTCCCTATGGCTGTGGATGATGAGGTACCATCTTCTTCCCATTGTAATAATGATGAGAATGAGAATATTGTTATTAATTTTGTTTTGAGTTATGATGAATTGGTTAAAGTTTTAGAACATGCTACATTGAGATGAACGGAATTATCATCCAAACATAAGGAATGCATGAAGTTGATGAATAATTTTAGAGTAAAAACTGAGAAATTGAAGAATGACTTGTATGATTTAGAATATGAGATTATGGAATTTGATGATGATAGAAAGAAGATGATGGATGAAAATGATTCCTTAAAGAATGAGGTAACATGTCTTAAAGAATCATTAGAAAAGTTCAAAAATGGAAAAGAAAAATTAGGAAATATGTTAGGAGTCCAAAAGACTTCAAATGATAGGTGTGGCTTAGGTTTTGTTCAAGAAAATGAAATACCTAATGCCAAGATTATTTTTTAAAAGGAAAAAATTTTAGATGAAGAACTTGTTCCTAGGTCATCTTTTGATGATGGTGCATCATCTTCTAGAACCTAATCTAGGAACTTTCATCATACCTTTATGTATGCTTCAAAATCTATGTCTATGAGAAATGTGCATGCTCTTAACAAAAGACATAGTTTCTTCACAAATGAAAAATCACCACTAGACCACAATCCATGCACATTCAGATTACACATTCATATGCATATACTATACATGCTCATGAATCAAGAAATGTTTCTTATACACATGTTAGGCTAAGATTTCAACAAAGAGAAAATTTTGTAAATGATGCATCAAGATTTGCATATAGAAACAATTTTAGACTAAATAGGAATTTTCATAAAGTTACATTTATTTGTGATCATTGTGGTAGGTTTGGTCACTGGAAAGATTTTATTTTGATAAACTATCTAGGCTTTTAAGGTTTATAAAGGCTTTAAGAACTTAAAAGGTATCTAACTCCCAAGGACTTAAATTAATATGGGTACCTAAAGTGAAATGATTTTTCTTATTTTGTCAAATTTTAAGAGGAGCACTTGGTATATAGATAGTGGACATTCCAGGAATATGGCCAAAGATGCTTCTCAATTTGTTTCTTTACAAGACAAAGATGGTGGTTATGTCAATTATGGAGATAATGCTAAGGGTAAAATAATTGACATTGGTAAGATTGTTAAGAATAATGCTACTATTAACAATGTACTTTTGGTAGAAGGTTTAAAGCATAATTTTTTAAGTGTGAGTCAATTATATGATAAAATTTTCAAAGTCGCCTTTGAAGGTAAATCTTGCATAGTCTCTAAAGTGATTGATAATTGCATTATATTTGTTGGTAAGAGATAGGGAAATATCTATACTATTGATTTGAATAATCTCTCTAACCAAAACGTTGAGTACCTGATTTCTATGAATAAGGATTCTTGGATGTGACATAATAAGATAGGTCAATCTAGCATGGAACACATCTTAAATCTTTGCAAAAAGGAGTTAGTAAATGACCTACTAAGAATGAAGTATAAAAAAGACAAGATTTGTGATACATGTCCAATAGGCAAGCAAACCAAGGTTTCATTCAAGAAGAAAAATGTTGTAGCAACTTCTAGACCTTTAGAATTATTGCATATGGATTTATTTGGACTATCTAGAATTGTAAGTTTATATGGTAAATTGTATGCATATGTGATTATTGATGATTATAGAAAATTTACATGGGTTATGTTTCTTGCTAGTAAGGATAAATGCTTTAAATATTTTATTAAATTTGTAAAAAGAGTTCAATAGGAGAAAAGGCTACATGATTAATTCAATTAGAAGTGATCATGATAGAGAATTTGAAAATGAATTACTTTATTCGTGTTGTGAAGAAAATGATATTTTTCATAACTTTTCATCTGTTAGAACTCCTAAAAAATGGAATTATTGAAAGGAAAAATAGAACCTTGCAAGAAATGGTTAGAACTATGTTGAATGAATATGTGTTCCTAAATATTTTTGGGCGAAAGTCATTGATTATGTATATCATGTATCCAATAAGGTCTACATAAGGCCATACATGGATAAAACGTCATATGAAATTTAGTATGGTAATAAACCAAAAGTGAGTTATTTCAAAGTATTTGGTTATAAATATTATATTTTGAATACTAGAGATAATTTGGGTAAGTCTGAATCTAAATCAGAAGAAGGTATATTTGTTGGCTATTTTTTTACTAGTAGAGTTTATAGGATGTTAAACAAAAGAACTATGATGATTAAAGAAATAACGTATATTGTATTTAATGAATCTAATCCTTTTGCTGTCAAGAAACGTGATGATGAATATGAATTAGAATTAAGAGAAGATATGGAGAACTGAGGGTTAGAAGAACTTTAAGAAGACATCTTAGATATCCAACCTTCACCATGTAAGCCTATTATTAAACCAAGTAAGGTTAGGAGAGATGCAAGCTTACCTAGAGAGTAGAGATTTAAGAAAGACCATCCCTCCAACCAAATCATAGGTGAAGTAGGTAGAGGAGTAACAACTAGATCAACCTTTAGATAGTTATCTCATATGAAATTTATTTCCAACATAGAACTTAAAACCATAGATGAAACCTTTGGTGATGAGACTTGGAATTTAGCCATGAGTAAAGAGTTGAACTAATTAAAAAGAAATAAGGTGTGGACCTTAGCACCTAGGCTTAATGATCATCAAATTATTGGTACTAAGTGGGTCTTTAGAAATAAGCTTGATGAAGATGAAAACATTGTGAGAAACAAAGCTAGATTGGTAACAAAGGGGTATAACCAAGAAAAAGGGATTGATTATAAAGAGACCTTTGCACCCGTAGGTGGATTAAAAGCTATTAGACTTTTTCATGCCTTTGCTTCTTATATTGGTTTTAAACTTTATCAAATGAATGTTAAAAGTTCTTTCTTAAATAGTTTTATTGAAGAGGAGGTGTATTTAGAATAACCTCCTAGTTTTGAAAATCATGATACACTTGAGCATATTTACAAACTTACTAAAGCTTTGTATGGTTTGAAGCAAGTTCTAAAGCTTGTTATGATAGCTTGAGTAGTACCTTTATTCATACTAATGGATTTGCCAAAGGAAAATTTGATACTACCTTGTTTACAAAGAAAGAAAAAAGTGATTTATTGATTGTTCAAATTTATATAGATGACATTATATTTAGTGTTATTAATGATGTTTTATATTAAGAGTTTGTAAAGTGTATGAGCAACTAATTTGAGATAAGCATGATGGGTGAGTTAAATTTCTTTCTTGGATTTCAAATCAAGCAAATGAGGGATGGGATCTTTATCAACCAATCGAAGTAAAAAAAAAACAACAACTACTCAAGCGATTTGAAATGAGTTAAACAAAAACACTAGGCACACCAATGATCATCACCACAAAGTTAGATAAAGATGAACAAGGTAAACTAATAAATGTCAAATAATATCGAAGTATGATTGATAACTTCTTATATTTGACTGCTAGTAGACCTGATATTATGTTCAGTACATGTTTGTGTGTTAGATTTTAATCTAGTCATAGAGAATCTCATTTATTGTTCATTAAGAGAATTTTGAGATATTTGGCCAGTTCATCATCTTTGTATTTATGGTATCTTAGAAATGCATTCAATGAGTTAGTTAGTTATTTAAATGAGGATTATACCGATAGCTTACTAGATATAAAGAGTACTTCTAACACCTATCAATTTCTAGGTCATGCATTAGTTTTATAGTTTAGTAAAAAACAAACTTCAGTGATTTTATCTACCACCGAAGTGGAATATATAGAGACTGGTAGTTTTTGTGTACAAGTACTTTAAAGATTAAAAAGATTCTTATTAGGTATGAGAACACTAATTCTATTTGTCTAGCCAAGAACCGAATTTAACATTTAAGAACTAAGCATATTGAGATAAGACATAATTTTATAAGAGATCATGTGCATAATCATGATATTTAATTGCAGTTTGTAGATACTCACCACCAATGAGCTGACATCTTTATTAAAGCAATGAGTGAGGATAGATTTTGAATCATAAGAAGAGAATTAAGCATGATTGATGGTGCATCTCTTTGATTGTTATATGATCATGAATGTTTTACCAATTTTGATTTGTGGTTTCATGCATGCTTTTAGTTCTTTTTGATGATGTCAAAAAAGGAGAGAAGTGTGTGTGATATTGCTAAGTGTACATGATTTATGGATTGCATATATTCAAAGGGAGCATAAAAAATTTGCAATGCATGAACTACGAATGTATGTGGTATTGCTAGTTGTATATGATTTATGGATTGTATATATTTAGGGGGAGCATAAAAAATTTGTAATGCATGAACTAAGGGAGAGCATTAGTTGGAATTGGCATGTTTGAAAATATGTGATTTTTGGTTATATTAATATTACGGATTTGTTGTCCTGAAATGTTTTTTATTCTTTCTATGATATCATGTGTTTTGTCATCATAAAAAAGGGTGAGATTGTTAAACAAAGGGAGGTACCAATCTTGGTTTTGATAATAACAAAACATAATTATAACTAACAATTTAATTTTATGATTTAAAGATAGGTGTATTTTAAGATGATTTCATTTGAAAAGCTTAAAGTTTGAAGGATAATAATTCATTTAAATGAAGAACAAGAGATATGGAAGCTTCAAGACCTTAGTTTGTTTGTTTTGAATATGTTTGTAAGTTTTTTACTTATTGTTCAACTAATCTAAAGGCTCAATTTTAATCATGCATTGCATATAGTTTTTAAAAGTGGTATAAAGTTTCATAACATAGTCATTGAATTATTTTGATTATTCATGTGGTCTCAAATTATATTTTAAATCTTGTTTGAAGTTTTATTCAACGCTTTGATAGTTAAGAATTATTTTAGTCATTTGTTTTTCAATTTTAGAGTTGAAATTCATTTAGTGTAATCTATTTTGTTGACATACCTTAAATCTCTCTAGACTTGAATTATTATCATTCAATCTGATTTTTTAGTACCCAAATCATTTTTTATTACTTTAAAATTGATTGTTGGTTAGTTACGTATAAAATTAGCTCAAATTAATCTATCTTTTATCACAAAATTTAACAATTAATCTAAGACCAACATTTCGATAAGCGTACCGGTCAAATCAAGTAATAAAGTGGAGTACATTTAAGACTCTGAGTATCAATCCCACCAAGAAGTTTCTATGATGTAAGTACTTAGTCAATCAGATTATAATTATCTAGAGAACACTCAGCTTTATGATTTAAGAAAATAACTAAAATCTAATCTAAAAAGCTTAGAAAAATTCCAATCAATTGTAAAAGAGTTATATATTGCTTTTCCTAAATTATTTAGTTAAGCTTTGGTGGTTGATGATTTAATTGATGGATTAGTGATGCTTAATCTAGGCTCTTGACTAAATCAAAGCAGTGCTATGGTTAAGACACTGATTTATCTCTATTAATCATATCCTGAAGTTTGGTTATGCTTCAAACTTAAGTAATAGGCTTAAAGTTCAGGAAGTTTAGTTCTAAATTATCCTAATCTAAGATTAGCACCCTGATGATTAACCAATATTTGGTTAGTTAATTGATTTAAATCACATTGTTTATTAACTTTTCTAATAACCTAAGTAGAGACTGTAGGATCTTAGATTATCTTATGGCAATATCCTAAGTGATCAATTCTGGATAAGCATTAAGCTTTCAACAAAAAAGATTAATTCACTAATCATTAATAATAATAAATTAACACAATTAATCATCCATAACTAGATTCAGTATGATAACTTAACTGAAATTAAACATTAAGCACAATAATTAATCAAAGAAAATAATAAATATAACTTAAGCTACAAGACTTTGATTAATTCAAAATAATAACATAATACACGAAATTAAGAGTTTAGAATGAACTAAATCACATCCCCATATGGTTATCTAACTCTGAACTACATGCATGAAGCTATTGGAAACTGAAAACAACCTAGAAATCTCAAATTACAAAATATTGAAAAGAAAAATAACCTAAAAACTACTTTGATATGAAAAACTACTAAAACAAAGGTGTTTTGTTCTAAATCTGGATGCTTAGAATGTAAGGAGAGGTCCTCTATTTATAAGGATGGAGTAGCTGCAAATGGAGGAAGAAGACAAGCTGTAAATGTTGAAGAATCTACTGGAAAACGTGTTTGTCGTTCTTCAACGGTGGTTTGTATCGAACTACATCGACGTCGTTATAGGATGAATAGCTCGTCGTTAGTATACAATTTCTGACTTCTTCAACAGTGTTCTGTGATTCATCCAAGGTGGGCTATTAGACCATCGTTGATGATCTAGATTTGTGTTCTTCTTTGATCTTTTTGCACATTTCTCCAATTATTCACATCAACCTACAAATTAAACATTTCTAAACATTAATTAAAAATTTAAGCACTGAAATATGGTTAAATTGACATCAAATAACAACCAAAAACTCTATGAATATGCCCTCTAACAAACTTCATTATCTCAACGACCTCCTAACTCTCGTGAGTTTACAAGTTTCTTAATTTGAGCCTTGTTGTTCTTCTTATTCTTCCCTTAAGACCTTTTCATTCCTTGTTTGTCTTCTTTTCTCTATTTGTCTAGCTCTTTCATGCTAACGGTTGATCTCTTTTTTTTTTTCATTATTCTATTAATGGCTTAATATCATCTCCATCTTTAATTCTAAAGACTCATATGTTTGGTTTCCTTGTAAAACACTTGGAACTCCATTAAAAGCTTTGCTATAATAAGGGGAATGTTACTTCTAATTAAAAAATGACTTGATAGTTTCATAATTGGTAAATGTGATCAATTCATCTTCAATTTTAAGGTTAGTTTCTTTTTCAAAACATCAATTAATGTTTTAGAAGTGGCTAGAAAATGTCAACCCAAAATTAATAGAATCTCATCTTCGTTCTCTACATCTAGGATCACAAAATCGATAGGAAACATAAACTTATCAATTTTCATAAGAACATTCTCCACTATACCCTTAGGATATTTAATGAATCTATCGATTAACTATATGCTCATCATAGTAGGTTTTTTAATCTTTAGACTCAATTCATGAAATAACTTATCTCATATAAGATTTTTATCGAATTTTAGATCAGCTAATGCTTCATACAAATGTAAACTATCAATCATGTAGGAGATTTACAAACTCCTTAGATTCTTTAGCTTTTGTAGTAGTTTGTCCACAATTATAGCAACACACTCCTCAGTTATCATCAGCCTTGAGCTGTCCTTTGTCTTCTTGTTTAAATGCACATCACACATCACACATAAGATATTTAATCAAAGGAGTATTAGCATTCAGTTTCTTTATAGGTTTAAAACACATAACTGTGTGCTCCTCAACTTGTTCAATGGTCACTTTGTTAATGTATAAACACGATGGCTTCTGCCTTTCCTCCTTGACTTTCTTCTTCCTCTTTTTTTTTTTTACTTCTTTCTTAGCTATTTCTTCTTCTCTTGCATCTACCTCTTTATGCACCACCTTCTTTTTAGTGTTACCATGCCAAGTATCTAGTAGTCTGTCAAAAACATTTTTGGTAGGTTACCCTACTTGATTCCCTAAATAATTGAGTAAAGCTTCAATATTTGGAATCTACAATCTAAAGTGGTGTTATACTTAGAAATTAACTCCTTTAAGCTAGGGTTTTTGTTGAGTTGTTGTTAATGCTATTGAAAGCCAGGTAGGTAGGTTTGTCTTGATTGGCCTTGGGTTCTCGACAAAAGGTTAAGGTGATTATGCCATCCCGGATTATACATGTTACTATAAAGGTTATTATGACGATTACCCACATAGTCTACTTGATCCAAATGATTCCTAACTCCTAGTGATTGACACTCATGGTTAGGATGCACTCCTCCACATAAATCACACATTGTAACTTGAACTAAAGCTGAATCCACCATCACACTCTCTATCTTCTTTGTAAGTGTATGCATCATACTCTCCAATTTCTTTTCAAGTGTATCCATTTTAGTTTCTATAGCTATTACTACATCCATACTATGCACTCCCTCACTAGGCTTATTTTTCTTGCAAGCATTGCCTTACTGATAAGTGATCATGGCCATATTCTTAATGAGCTCCTAAAGTTGCTTAAGGGTGTTGAAACTAGTAGTTCCTTTGGAAGATGCATCTATCAACTTTTTCGTCATAAAATTAAGCCCTCAATGGAATGTTGGCATTAACATGACCAAGTAAAAACCATGGTGTGGGGATTTCCTTAGCATATTTTTCCACCTTTCCTATGGTTCATACAATTTTTCCCACTCCCACTGTTGAAAGAAATAATTTTGTTATGCAGTTTAGCCAAACGATAGGGAGGGAAATATTTGGTGAGGAACTTTTTTGCCAATTGATTATATGAAGTGCTAGATCCTGGTGAGTGGGGTTAGACTTTAGCTATGACTTTGCTTTACTCGTCAAGGTGAAAGAGAATAGTCCCAACTAGATAACCTTCTCCAAGACGCCATTAAGCTTGGATATGTCACAAATCTTCAGAAAATTAGTTATGTCAGCATTAGGATCCTTATTTAAAAGCCCATGAAATTGCACATAATTTTATAGTTTTTAAATCATTTATGGATTGATCTTGAAGCTTGCAGTATCTACCATTACCTATGAATGCTTGATTTGATGCTTTGAAGAGATGGCTTTGACAAATCTCCCATTTCTTTATCTTTTGCATGTTCTTTAACTTTTCAGCTCAAATAATTCTTTACATGACCAACAGTCATCTTGTAAA
>JAOXYD010000009.1:9535869-9550277 GCA_028565735.1 Pinacopodium congolense | reverse complement strand
TTTTCTATATGCATATTAAGGAACAATTCATAGGCTTAGTTAGTCTAATTTCCATGTAACAACTTAACTTGTCATTTGGTACTTTTTATGCCTTTCACATTCAAATCATAACACAATTTGAACTCTTATCTCACATAGACTTTCATAAACATGTATCATTTCAACTAGGGTATATTTTGGGGCCTTACATGGGGTCAATTGAACATCAACAAATTTTGACCTAATTCTTTGTCGTGAACACTAAGAAAATTGTTATCAAATAGAATTGAATATCCATCATTGATTAATTTTCTAATACTCAAGCAGTTATTAGCTAAATAAGAAATATACTTCATATTATGGAGAATTTATATCACCAAGTGAAGCTTTGGATGCAACCATACATCTACCTTTAGATTTGATTGAGTTATCACTTTTGAGCCAAACATCCAATTTTTCAAACTTATCAAGTTCTTTGAACAGTGACCTCATGCTAGATATGTGGTTCAAGCAACCATTACCTATGAACCACATATCATGTAATACATTATCTATAGTAGAGTGAGTTATGAATAAATTACTCTCCTCTTATGCTTATTAATGAAGTTGGCATGCTTTTATTCATCCTTTTATTTGGTGTAATAGTTAACTTCTTTGTGCCCATTTTTTTCAATAGTGACATTGGATAATGCTCTTAAGCTGTTATTGCTCACTAGCAAATTGACCTCGTCCTATACCATGACCAAGTCCTTAACCATGATAGCTATCTTTACCTTGTACTCAACCTCCTATATTTTCTACTTTCGCCTTATAAGAAGACTTTCATTTACCTTAAATGCATTCTTCTCCACTTTATAGTCTAACAAAGAACTCCTTAAGACCTTAGCCACCAGGTGACTTCATATGATTAATAATTCTAGACACTTTAGATAAAAATTCTTACACAAATTCTTTTTCTTACATTACCAATGCTTTAAAATCAGGATGAAGAGTTTTCAAGTTCATGACAATTACCTTCTTATATCCTATATAATCGTGTAATAAAGTTTCCCACGCCTAAGTGAAAGTTGTGGCTATTGTAGTTTTAGGGAAAATCTAATCATCAGCTACTTGTTGGATGAGAAATAGAGCCTTTTTATCCTTCTTTTCATTTTCTCGCACACGTAGATCAACTGCCTAGTTCTCTTATAGTTCTTTGAACCCATTCTTTACTAAGTCTCATAGTTCTTGAGACTTGAACGTGAAGACTCCAAAATTGGTAAAATTTCCCTTTAAACATTGGAAGTAGGGGTTATGAAAAGCAATTAACACCAATGCTTACCATGCTTCTGGGTTCTCTCTAGCATTTGCCTCACTGTATTTCACTAAAGTGCTCTCTCACTTTACCTTTTGCCCAGTTGTAACTAAAACTGGATGAAAGACAAAATAAATACTTATATTTGATTTCTCTCTCCATTGCTTTGATACCAAAAAGTTGTTGGATAGAATATTATAATGAAACAAAAGAAAAAAAAAACAAAGATAGCTTTTTATGAAATTTTAGGAAAGTAGGGTATATGAGCATGTTTGACTTGAGAATTGAATCCTTCGTATCACACGTGAGCCTTTTTACTAACGATAAATATATGCACAAAATTAAAAAAAGATTAAATGATAACATAAGCACATGTAAAGATATAAATAGTAAATATACAAAAATACTAGCGTTAGTCAGAAGACAAATTATAATATTCTAAATCATGTTACTACGAATGTTAGAGTATAATTATGAGTAAAATTAAATAAGAAAATACAAGGAGACAAGTATGATGTAGCTAACACCCATCAAATTTTATTGCTATAAAACCAGTGTTAATTTAATTGAAAAAAAAAGGATAAAGGTAGTCAGACTATACTGGGTAAGCTTATATTATCCTATAGTACTTAATGACATATTCACACATAATAATACACCGATACTATAATATAAACACATTCACAATGCATGATAAATAGGACCCTATTCTTTAAAGGTAATCCTTATGGTACTACACCTCGAATGGCTACGAGGAGCAAAGCATCACTAATAACCTAGCTATACACCTATGCTCATAATTACCATAAGGCTTGTTATGGGGAGCCAAACATTACCAATGGTCCACTCCTCGCTCAATATATTTAAAAATATAATTATAACAAGAATACAAATATCAAACAATATCTCAACTGGAAGCCAAGTATCAATCAGGATTAGTCCATATTGTGTCTCAACATTATGAAATATCATAACATCTCTTATGATCAAATCACTACGCATATAGTCTTAATGTATATCTATCAGGTGGCATGTCCTATATATTTCCCCTTCTCTACAATCATAACCCAACACTTCTTGCACACACAATCCATCATATCAGTCATATAATTACTTACAACAAGCACACACTTATACAAAGATTAATATAGATGCATGTAGTGTACCTTAGGTACCTAAACCCATATATACACACTTAGATTTCTTGATAGTAATCACATAGGCATTGCGATAATGGCTACATGATTATGTGTGTATCTATACATATATCGTATATATGTAGGTATTGATATATATATATAGGTACTATACCATACATACATATATATAAAGAAATGCAGCTATCCTAACCTAGCATGTTATCATCTATACAGCATTGAATTATGTTCAAAGGCTAATATAGATTTTACATTAGTAGATAGGTATGAACTTACCTTATCAATATACTCCTTTATAGGTCTTACTCATGATGTATCTAAAACATAGGAAAGAAAATATCTTAATCAACTTCATCTACAAGATATTAAGTTTAATTGACAATTTAGGGCTTGGTAGAGTGATCTAATTATGAAAATCGATTATTGATCTTATTCTAGGCTAAAAATTTTGGGATTTTAAATTCTCAAATCATTAAGAATCTTATTACGGTTCTTAAAGAAAAAATGATTGAATTTTTCAAAATTTGTTTTGAAGAAATCATTGGAAGAGTCTTCAAAATAGTAATTCTAACAATTGGAACATTCCTTTAATGATTGAAAATTTTTTCAATTTTAGAACTCAACAATTTATATATCAATTGAAAGTCCTTAATGAGTAAAAACAAATTCATAACTGAAAGAAACTCAAATTTTTACCATATTTGTGTAAATAAATGAAATACACTTTTAAAGCATGAATTGGTTTCCTTCAGATTTATTGTGATTTCAACAATTTCTGATGATGGCACCATAGGGCTTTTACTCTTGATATCAAGGCAAGTCGGATAATGGTGGTGGTTATTACAAGTAACAATCACCAAAGACGATGGATCAAAGAATGGTGATTTTCATTGATTTTCCTCCTCAGATTTTTACTAATTTGAAAATTTTGTAGGATAAATTTGGCATGTTTAATATGAATTTGATAAGGGAGTTGATTAGGTATTTGGCCAGTTAGAGGAGTTAGTAGAGAAAAATGATGGAAGAGAATGAATACATAAATGGTGAATTTTAGGGTTGAAATGAAAAAGATGAAAGATAGGGGAAAAGAGATATAAATAGTTATAGGGCATTATAAAGCAACTAAATAAAGAGAGTGGGTAGCATGCCCCATGCATTAACTCGAACATGCTGCAATTAAAAAGGAGAAGTTAGTTCCACCGATTTTAGAGCACTACTCAACAATTTCCATCTCAAGAAAGAGACACTGTAATAAAAACATAAAACTGACAAAGTGAAAATTAACAAAAAAAGAAGATTAATAGGAAAAAAAGAGACTTTAATTAAGCATGTTCAATTGCCTAAGTACTACTTGATTTTTAATTAAAGAATGGGCTAAGCATGTTCAATTGCCTAAGTACTATTTGATTTTTAATTAAAGAATGGGATCTACCATTTAGATATCTAATGTTCTATGTTTATATCAATCAGGGACTATATGAGAAGTTCCATTGCAATTTTGATGATTTGTTCAAAACTTCCACATGAGAATTTGTATTTTGGTGTTCTGGTACTAGTATAACCATTAAATAAAGTCAACTTAACATTATTTATTCACCAAAAATTACAAAATAGAAAAAGAAATTCAAGTATAAATACATATTTGGATCAAACGAGTCCAAAATTTAATAGTTCCCCAAAATTAAAAGCCATTATATGAAAATGGTGCCCTTATTAGATTAGTTTCTAACTAAGGTAAAATACGTGTTCAACTCTCTATTTTGTCTTTAAATTTAATAAAAAAATTTGTGCACTAAACTAAATAGTAGTAATAAGAGTTTAGTTTATACACATAAACAAATTTTGTTTAAAAAAAGGCCACGATCTTACCTATGGAACCTAAATAGAACAATTCCCTTATTTTTTATCCAACCAATACTTATTTTCCCTAGTTGCTAGATCACATTAAAAGTGGAAGTGGTGTTAAAGATAATGCAAAAATTAGGACTTATTTAGATGGGTTTCTATTTTTAGTTTTCGTTTCCTGTTTTTCTAACCAGAGAAATAAAAAAATAGTATAGAAATCTATAAAAATAATATACTAATACAACACAAAACCCAAAAAAAACAAAAATTAAAAAATATATATATACAAAAATCAATACAAAAACACAAAAATCACAAAAAAAAACCAAAATCAACAACTCAACTAAATATGTCCTTAGTTAGTGTGACATTTGTTGCCTTAATTGAATAACTCAATTTCTCATTAGTTGAATAAGTCAACCACTTATCTTAATTTTTATGGTTAGTTAGTTCATGTCGTTTATCTTAAGAGATTTGGATTTTATATCTAATTAGTTATTGAATTTATAGGATTCACTCTTTATTTGCAGTGTATTTAAATTCCTATGATGGTTAATAAAAGTGTGCTCCTTCTTTCTCATATAGTTTCCTTGTTTATTATCTATTTGATAAAAGTTCTATGTGGGTATTTTCTCCTTATTTACTTTGTATCTCTTGAGTTAATAGTTTAAAAAGGAAGATTCCTTGACTTTAAATAACCAGAATATAATGTTAACACCAAGTATAAGAGCCACGAAACTCAGAAAATGGAAAATAACAGTACTAATGTGAATTTAACACTCTCTATTCTATTATTCAAAAGGAGTGGCTATGAAGTGTAGAGCATAAAAATGAAGTCTCTTTTCTTCTCTTAAGAGTTGTGGGAGTTGGTCAAGAATTGATACAATGAGGTAGGAGTTTCAGTTGAATTTCTCAAGGAATTTAATCATCTTTTTTTAATTCAACAAGCTATAGATGATAGTATATTTCCACTAATTACAACCGCAATAAAGTCACGAGATGCTTCGATTGCACTTTAAATAGGCTACCGAGGGATAGCCAAGGTTCAATATGTGAAGTTGCAAACACTTCGCGAAAAAAAAAATAGAGGAGTTTTTCATGAAGGTTAGTAAAAGTATGGAAACTTATTTTTATAATGCATTAAAGGTTATTCATTAATTTAAAAAATATGGTGATCAATTATCTAAACAAAAAGGTTGTAAATTTTTTTCTTTAGAAGCATGCCAAAGAAATATGATCATGTGTTAGCTAGCATTGAAGAATAAAAGGATCTAGGTATATTAATAACTAAAAAAATTATTGAGCTCATTGCAATCTTATGAAGATAAGATAAATGGACGAGAAGAACATAATATCGAGAATACTTTTCACACCAAGTTGTAGTTTTCCAAATTAAGTGCTAGCTCTATTGAATCAAGAAATAAAAAGGAATGTGAAGGCTATACTAACATGGAAGGAAAGGAGGAAGGAGTAGTAAAAGAGGTGGATGAAGAAGTTATTGTCATCACAAAGATTTTGGGAGTAATAATGACACTCAATGCCAACAAACTTGATGCTTTTGTTGTAGAAGCCTAGTCATATCAAGAAGGTTTGTTACCTCAAAGAAGAACAAGTGAAATTTAGAAAGGTAGACAAGATTGAAAATTTATTTTTAACTTAGTTCACTGTTAAAACATGTTCTTCAAATAATTGGTATATGGATAACTAGTGCAGTAATCATATGGCAATAGACTTGAAAGCTTTCATCAACTTAAATGAGTCAATCAAGAAATAAGTGAAGATTGGTGATGGTATGATTTGTGAAACATGTGGCAAAGGCCATGTGAAAGTTACAAACTATGGTTCAATTTACATCAAGATTTTTTTTTACTTGCCTAATATAGACTTAAGCTTGTTAAGTATGGGGCTATTCCTAAGAAAAGGTTATTCTCTTGTTTTCTAAGAGCTATCATATGCTATTTTTCTTAAACAAAAGCAAGAAATACATGTTGTTCACGGTACCTATGGCTAAGAACAACATCTTTCCTCTCTCTTTTGTGTATGAAGATCAAGCACTTATAGCTTCTCCTAAAGATAAGAGCTAGTTATGGCATTACATATATGACCATTTAAGCTTCAAAAGCTTGAAAGTTTTGTCTAATCATGATTGGGTGTATGCTCTATGTATAATTCATCATGTAAATGATACATGTGCAAGTTATATTTTGGCAAATGACATCGAGATGCATTTCCTATGAAATTGGCAAGGAGAGCATCAAAACTTATTAAACTAGTTCATGCAGATTTATGTGAACCCATAAGGCATCCTTCTCTTAATAATATTTTATATTTTATTGTTTTTATGGATGATTATAATAGGATGAAATAGGTTTATTTTGCCCAAGGAACATCTACTGCATTGCTTATTTTCAAGAAGTTCAAGAGTTATGTGAAGAAGCAAAGTGGAAAATCTTTAAAAATTTTAAGAACAGATCAAGGAGGAGAATTTGTTTTAGTTGAGTTTAAGAAATTTTGTGAAGAATATGGCACCTTAAGGCAACTAATAGCTAGATACACACCTCAAGAAAATGGTGTGGAAGAACAAAAATACAGAAGTTTGGTTCAGATGGAAAAAGCATGTTGAATGCAAAAGGTGCTCCAAAATGTTTTTAGGTTGAAGATATTTACACCATTGCCTATTTTCTCAATCATAACCCAATTAGATGCCATTTGAAACTTGGAACGATTGGAATCTACATTTGAAAATATTTGGCTATATTTCTTTTATGCATATTCCTTGTGAAAAAGGCATGAGCTTGATGAAAATAATGTTAAATGCATATTTGTGGGTTATAATACTAAAATAAAAGTTTATCATTTTTATGATTCTATTTCTAATAAGCTTTTTGTTATTCGTGATACTGTGTTTAATAAGAAAAATGAATGGAATTAGGATGAGAAACATGGTTGTCTAGAATTTTTTAATGTAGATGATGAAGACTCTAATATGCCTATGGTTATTCTAAAAGATCATCATGATGATTCAAATCAATATAGCCAGTCAAGCTTTACTTCATCATCTTTAAACTCCTATGACACATCTATAAGAAAATGGAGACCTTTGTAGGAAATTTATCAAAGGATTGAATGATGTCAAGTTACACAAATTCAAAAACCTAGTTGCTTTAAAGAAATTGTAAGTTTAAAAGGATAGTACGATGTTATAGACGTGGGAATGAAGGCTTTGCAATGAAACAAAACTTAAGAGCTTATTGATCTACTAACTGTAAGGAAGTGGTTAGTTTAAAATGGATTTACAAATTGAAATGCAAACTTGATGGCTCAATTTAAAAGTATAAAACATGACTGGTGGCATATGGCTACACACAACATAAAGGTGTTGACTTTAAAAAAACATTTGCACTGGTGGCTCGATTTGACATTAATAGAGCTAATTTTGCTATATTAACTTATCACAAATTGGATTATTATCACTTTAATGTCAAGTTAACCTTCTTATATGGTTCCTTGGCTAGAGATGTGTATATAGAACAACCAATTGGTTTTGAAATAAAAGGGCAAGAGAAAAGATTTACAAGTTGAATAAGGTTTTATATGGTTTCAAGCAAGCATTAAGAGATGGTATGAGAGGATTAATGCACATTTTAGTAAGAATGGTTTAAAAAGAGTGCCAGTGAGCCTAATTTATATGTGAAATCAAGAGGAGTTGATAAGGTATTTATTATATGTTTTTATATTGATGATTTGATTAATGATAGCCATATGTAACACCCCATTATCCATAGAACATATACCCAAACATCTAGAAGATATTCAAGAATATGCCCTATGAGAATGGCATGTTAAAGTAATCATAATCACTATTATGACATCATAAAATACAAGTAATCTACATTTCTCATTTCATTTAAAAAACATATAGTTTACAAAAGCATTATATCTCATCATCCATATATATTTACAAAACCAAAACATCTGAATGTTTACTGCTCTATATAATATGTACTACATGAAATAAGAAACTAAATAAACACATTCTATCTAAACTTCGCAGGTATCAGCTGACCAGACCTTTGAGCCATTCTTGAGTCTAAAAGTGACAGAACTAAATTTTTTAATAGATTGCCTTAGAAATTAAGTCTCCTCAGTACCTAAAAAGCAACATTTGCAATTTTGATGAGTTTTGAAAACTTAGTGAGTGAACCATCATCGATGTACTCATTTGAGTCAAAACACAAATTTCACATGTAACCAACATTCTCAAGTATATCATATTATTCACCTCAATCATTCATCTCATCAACATGTATACAATATTGCATTTCACTATATCAACACACTTTAATACTATGTCACAATCACGCACGTGTACACAAACATAACATAACAGTATATTAGTTTAATTTCATCATTATTTGAAATGAATCATATGATACATGTAAGATATATACATAATGCACATGAGACTCCACTTTTCTTTTTATTTTTTTATGACTGAGCGCCTAATTTAACTGTCATGTATCCATTGTAGATACTGGGCTCATTTTAGATACTCTGTCATACCTATTGTGGATACTGGACTCATTAATCGTTGAGCCTGTGGCTCTATGTGCACAATTTTAAGCTTTAAGCTCTTTTCACGTTGGTCACTCTGGTCGCAACGCCTTTAGCTGATCATTCATGTCAATGTAATGAAAATCATATCACATATTATGCTATTAATAATTCTCATTCATTATGCACAGTCATATTGCACATTCATTGGATCTCAGTCCAACGTTCAACATATAGTTGAGAACACATTTTCCTTATTCACATTCAATTTGCAAAAACTTCTAATTCAGTCTCGAATATCAAACTCCTTGAACATTTGATAGGTTCGGAATCATCATAATCATATCAGTAACAGTTCAATATCTAATAGTTCATGAAAATCAATTCAAATAGAATGAGTAAACATCTAGGTTAGCTCACTATCGGCTCCAAATAGCTATTGTCTTGATGTGCCAGCAATGTTTAGATGATTTTGGTCCCTTTGTACTTCTAAATTATACAATACCACATATGTAAACATTAATAACTTGTTTAATCACATAAGTACTCACTAATGCACATGTATATGTGTTATGTTCAATGTATGCTCAATTGACTTTATTAAGTATGAATCCTTACTTGTACACTATGTATCCGAAGACCATTCAAATAAAATATGTATACTACCATTATCCAATTAGGTTTATACCTTTAAGTTAGCTTGAGTTACTCCAAATTCATCAACTATGATTTACACTTATCCTTGATCATTTTCATAATCAAAAACTTCTTAGAACACACACACAATTGTTACTTTAAATCTGAAATTTCAACAAGCTATATCTATACATTCTCCAAACTTTTTCTAGCTATATATATGCATACATTTACCTAAATCTCATTCAGAATTACCCTAAGTTCTTCAATACTCATTCCTTCAAAACAGTCCAATCATTAGCAATAAATTAACTATAGAAAATTATCAACATATCTTCTGGCCACACTGTTTCATAGAAGCATTAATAAGGCATCAATAATCATTTTTCATGTTTTATGCTTTGATTAATTCGAACTCTAAAGTCTTAAAAAATTAGGACATAACATAAGGTTCTTGCACAAGAGTTTGTCACAAGTAGTAGCAAGAAAACAAGCATAACTCAAGCTTCAGTCACTATTTGCTAAAGCCGTTTCCATAAAAGTCAAGATAAGACCTATATCTACAACTTTCATTCTTTGATTTTTGTCAAATTCATGCTCTAAAAATATGTAAAATAAATCTAAATAGTGAAATCAAAATTTCATCATGCACAGGGGTCTGTCATATGTAGTATTAGGGAAATAAGCATAATTCAAATTCTTGTCACTCTTTTATTAAGCTGTTTTTACTGAGGTTAAGATAAGACCTATCCCTACAACTTTAATTCTTTGAGGTTCTTCAAATTTATGCTCTATGGATATGTAAAATAGGTCGAAAGAGGAACACAAAACAGAAAAGTACCTAAGTTCATGCAAAAATTTCCAGCACAATCAAGTATGAACATCATATGTAATTCATCTTAATTCATCATCATACCTTAAATTTCAGCCCAAAAATCAAGCTAAATTAGCTCTCCATGCATGTAGAAATCAACATAAATTAAAGGTAACATAACACACAAATTCGGTGGCGAGAGAAAGAAAGAAGAAATAAAATGAACCAAACTCATCTTACTACATAACCATGACACCTTAGGTGCTAGGTGTTTCCATAATCCAATGCCACATGTCTCTAAGCATGGTCTCCATTTGTCTTGCTTCTTAGTTGCTAATGACACCATTAAGTTATGTTAATTAATCACCCACTTATTGCTGCCATTTGTCAAGTAATTAACTATGCCGTTTGTCATTTCATTTTCCATGCCAAATGTCACTAATTCATAAGCTTAAGCTTAATCATCTTCATTTTCCAGCATTTTTCCTAAACCAAATATACATTGTCATCCATCAATTTTTTAGTTGTACCAATTAATTCCAAATATATTTCTTATAATCAATCAAACTAAAATTCAAGACATACACAATATACAATTTATATCATGATCATTTTAACCTTTCATACCCGAGAATGAGTCAATTGAGTGTATAAACATTCTTTACAATGTACTAATTTATAATTTATGTGTGTATGCTATTGTTATGCATGTGATATGCATATAAATGAAATGCAATTCATGAATTTTCAATGATATCACTTATATGCTATAGTCTAAGATTCTAATCCCCTAATTTGAAAAAAAAAATAGCTATTACACAATAACTCTTTTTAAATGGCTGATTTTAAAAGATTGATATTTGAAAATTTTGATATGAATGACTTAGGTTTGATGAACTATTTGTTGAGGTTGGAAATACATCAAATTGGTGCAAGATTTTTTACTTATCAATACAAGTATGTGAAGGGTGTTCTTAACAAGTTTAAGCTGCAATATTGTTATTAGGTAAAAACTCCCATGGCAACTAATTAAAAACTCAGATCTATAGATGAAATAGAACAGATTGATGCCCAAGTTTATTGAAACTTAGTTGGCAGTCTTCTCTACCTCACCAATACCTAACCTGATATCTTATAGGCTATTAGTCTTTTGTCCAAGTTTATGCAAAAATTAAGTAAGATATGCTATGGGACAACAAAGAGAGTGTTGAGATACTAAGGGAACCAATTCTTATGACCTATTTTACACTACTAACAATCTAAATTTATGTGTTTATTGCTGTGTAATAAAAGTGTGCTTCTTCTTTCCCATATACTCTTTGTATAAAAGATGTGTATGGCTAAAGATTCTTTGACTTCAGATAACCAGAATATAAAATTTACAAGTGTGGATCATCCTTTACAGACAAAGTTGCCACAGAGTACAATTTTACAGGTTTTTTTCTTTACTAACATGGTTAATTGACAACGAAGTTTCCTGAAAAGGAACTGAACTTGTCGACTGTCTCAAATTTCTGGGTTATGTACAACTTCTCAATCCGTTTCTCGGATTTACGTTGCCTTCCTGAAGTTTCTTTGTAGAATTAAAAGTGAACAGTAGTTACCAACTACCGATCAAATAGGCCCAAGTTATTGATGATGATCGTCTCTGTATTTGGATACTGTTATATTACCTGGTCCAAGGTTAAGTCTAAAGCTGACGGCTAAAGAGCCTTACGACAAGCAAACTATGCGTTTGGCTACCAACTAACCGATTTGTACTCCACCACACACTTCCATTCATGTGGGAAGCATCATAATATATTAGTGTTTGAGTTAATGACCTTAAAGGAACCAGTCAATAAGCGAGAATCTTGATATTTTATGTCCTGTCCTGAGAATCGTAGTATTCAAGTACCCAATATTGTTGATCTTCTCCTAACAGTTTCACCAAATAATCCCCAAATTAGCAAGAGTTGGCCATCCAAATATAACTAATAGATTCCTTCCCTAATTGCTTCACTTATAAAATCGGACCCTGCCCCTCCATTCTCTGCACACCCGAAGCATAAAAGAGTAGCCTATTCTTCCAATATTTTTTATTCTTGCATCTTGCCCCAGCTTGCATTAAGCTCTATAATGGCTTCAAAAGTGGTCCAATGTGGTCTGTTCTTGGTCTTTACTATGATGCTTTGTTCAGGAGCCAGAGCTCAATCTGGCTGCACCAGGGTGCTTGTCAGTTTATCCCCATGTCTCAACTACGTTACAGGGAATTCCTCCACTCCATCATCTTCCTGCTGCTCACAGCTTGCTAAAGTTGTCCAATCGCAGCCACAGTGTCTTTGCACAATGGTTAATGGTGATGGGTCGTCGTTGGGTGTCAGCGTGAACAAAACTCTCGCACTTGGACTCCCCGCAGCATGTGATGTGAAGACACCACCAGTTAGCCGATGCAACGGTAGAGCACTTAGTTCTTCATACTTCGCAGCCGATACAATATAGAATTAATCAATGACAGTTGGTTTTGCTCTATCAGGTGCCAAAAGTCCAACAACAGCTCCTGCAAGCTCTCCACTTAGTCCACCAGCAGACGAGACGCCTCAGGGAACCCCTGTTAGTCCACCAGCAGACGAGACGCCTCAGGGAACCCCTTTTAGTCCACCAGCAGACGAGACGCCTCAGGGAACACCTTCAGGAACTACCGCGGGTATTAAAGCTTTCAGACATTATAGTCATACATATGAAATCCCTTAAACTAATATGGTTTCCAACTAGAAGTTCTTTTTGTTTTTGTAAAGTAATTATTATGTGTTTTTTAACTCCTAGTTTCTAATGAATCGTATTGTGGCTAAATGAAGGAACCGGTTCTAAGGCAGTACCAACAGCAGGGGGCACGTCAGATGCAAGCATCACGAGAATGCAGCTTTATCTCACATTGTTCTTAGTGCTTGCTGCTTCATCGGCGGCAAGATTATAAGCCGGCTATGGAGATTTGGAGCTTGTTCTATTATTTGTACTTGGATGTATTTAGTGGTGATTGTGTTGAGTATGCTTACTCCATAGCATTATATGCGTGATTGTATCCTCTTGATTCGACAAAAATGAAAAATATTCCATTTTAAATGGAAGCAGTCAAGCTTAATCACTCGCATTTTAACAGGTCACTATTACTAGCAAGCATCAGGATAAGTATAGGGACAATACTATAAGAGAACTAGACGAGACCTTACTTGTTAAGAATCGTTTGTCGCCAATTAGTTAAGAAGATACAGCTAAAAAAATATGGGCAAAATGGAGGAATTTTAAAGGAGAAGGAAGAGAAAATGTAGCATTAGAATTGAGTTTGAATGATTTAGTCAATAAAAGGCATTCATAAGCAGACACGAGGGCTTGTGAAACAAGGCAAGAAGTCGGGGGTTCAGCATACGTTTAATAATTTCTACTTTGCCAAAAATTTTATTTAAAAATAATAATACATGAAGCCAAACTGAACATTGGCATATTAATATTTCGTGTAATTGATACTTTCCCGACTGTAATGGAGATAATATAACTTGTGGAATTCTATTGAAATTTTATGTTGAGGACAAAAAGCACTTAGTCATCATCCATTGATTATTATACATCATATCATATTGAAACGTAAAGAAAGTGAATAAGCCTATAAAAATATTATGAGTTCTCTAAATTCTAATCCCTCAATTTTAGCAATTTCATAAGTTCATACGTGAGGCATACCGAATTCTAGATTTGTGAGAAGCCTTTAAATTGCCCGTCGACATCTCCTATTGTATTTGTATCTACATAAGTAGAACTTTGTAAATTGTTCACTTATAAGATTGAATTTAGATTTAAAAGTACTCCAATAGAGTTTTATTGCATAATTATTGATACAGGATTCTTTTATCATAAGAATTTCCGTAACCATTAGCATAACTATATATGAATATATATATATATATATATATATAATAAATTATGTGACAAATTAACAATTTATAATCAAAAAAATTAATTTAAGGGATGTATTAAGTCACAATACTCTCTATTAGCATGTGTACCAAAAGGACATGAGTATATATTTATGTATATATTAATTTGCTAATAGTTGAAAAGACTATGCAATTAGAATAATACTAAATGATATATA
>JAOXYD010000009.1:9491185-9509375 GCA_028565735.1 Pinacopodium congolense | reverse complement strand
TTTAAAAGTGATAAATTTGTTTTATTATGTGTTAAATGACAAGTTTGATCTTCTAGCATAAGTTCTAAATCAAAGTATCAAGTTTTGGAGAGAATTGGAGTAAAAATTAGATGGAAAGCTACATTCCAGAACATCAATGACAATTTAAGGCAACAACCACTGAATATGTAGCAATTACTGTTAAAGGTCAAAGACTACACCATCAATGGCGGTTTAGAACAAATCACCATTGATGATTAATGAACCAATATTGAAGGTTCTGCCAGGAAAAAAGAAGAAGAAGGATAAATAGATCTTTTTCCATCCTAAGTTTTACCCTAATTAGAAAGGGTATAAAAGGGCAAAAGGAAGGTTGAGGAATCATCAAAGAGAAAACATTCCATTCCTTAGAGCTTCATCATGTTTTATTCATATTTTAGGTTTCTTGATTAGGTTTTTGCTATTGTTTTCAATTTCAGTAAGTTTAATTCAATGTTTTAGGTAGTATTACACTTTATTTATAGTTGTTGGATGTTTTTATTAGTATATTTTCTTATCTTCATATGTTTAAATTCAATGATTGATGGATTTCGAGCTTAAACTTCATGAACAATGTATGGATTCTTGATTTTAATTCAATGGATGGATTTCTTTTCCAATTCCAACCATTATTTTAGTTATTTAAGTCTGGGTTTTTGTTATTTTAGTTTTATCTTTGTGGATTAATGGTTGTATGGTAGATTAACTCGTTATTTTCCTTTAATTAGTGAAAATTTTTAATGGGTCATGCCTTATAGTTGAAGTTATGCATTTTTTTAGTCTATAGATTGTTCAATTTCAGATTTTTCCTTATTCTTGATTCCTAGACATTTTTTTAGTATGTTTAATTTTGGGTTTTGTATGTTGGCTTGAATCAAGATGATAGTTAGCATAAAAACCTTAGGTTTGCACTGGGTTTATCTTAACGTTGAATCTTAATTTTCATCACTTGTTTTCAATTTTCTAGCATTTTTACATTAGGTTTATTTTCTATTTTTGTTATAATTAGCATGTGTGGCTAAGTGTTTGAGGGTTTGAAAGTATTTAAAGGATAAATGATTAGGCTTTTCTTGAATTGGTGCTTCTAAGCTTAGGTTGGATTGGAATTTAGGTTCATTGTCAAGATTTATGGATTATTCTTAGTCTTGATCACCCTTTTTATAATTCTTAATTCAAATCCTATGATTGATGCTTTTGATACGTAATAGTCCTTAATAATTTCTATAAGTAGTGATAGATTAATCGGTTTTGTAGGCAAACTTAACCAATTAGTCTAAGGTTCTAATCCTTTAAGTTACACCTTCCAAACTTATGTGATGGTGGCCTAAGTTAGTCATTCCTTATTACCTAATTGCTTCTTCACTATGAAACTTAAAAAGTTTATTATAGGTTATAGCATAATTAGGGGTATTTCTAGAGTTTATTAGATTTACCTATCTTAGAGGAACTTATGATTCAAGAGCCTGTTTGGATCCATAGGGTAACTTCTTGGTTAGAGCAATTTTTGTTTAGATTCTAGGATCGATGATTGTCCCAAAATCCCAATGATATCTTAACCTCATTTCTTTGATATTGTTATTAGTTTTATTATATTGTGCTTTTGTGTTTATCTCTTTGGTCGCATTCGTTACATCTTAACTTACGTAGTTCTTATTGCATTAGGTTTTTTGTTTTTATTTTTCTATACAAAATTTGAAATATCAGTTGCATCCTTGTTCCTTGTGGTTCGACCATGGCTTGGCATGCTACATAGTGAGGTCCAGTTAGGTTTATTATTTGGTAGTTAGTGACAAGCTACCATGTGTAGAATGTTTGTATATGCGTTACATATTAGTTTTTTCCATAAAGTATTTCACAATCAGGAGGAATTTAGTTAATTTTCTTAAAGGAAATCCTCTTAATAAGTCAAATTTTTTTTTAAAGTATTTGACTTTTTTTAGTATGTTTAAGTTAATTGTTTATCAAAATAATGATTTTGGGAATTTTAGGAAAGCTTTTAAAAGGTTTTGAAGTTTTAAAAATGTTTGATAAAGTGTAAATTTTCCATAAGCCAAGAAATATTTTATGTTTAAGTTTAATTGAAATCTCTTGATGTCTAAAATTACTTTATGAATGTTTTAAAACTTATTTCAATAGTTTTTAAAGTAAAAGGAATGGTTTGGATATCATTCAAAATTGATTTTAAAATAGAAGGTTTCAAAATATAGTTAATGCTACATAGATTAAGACATCTTAAATTTTTTATTAAAACTGAATAGTCTTAACCATAAAAATCACCTACATTTGAAACTTGGTTGAAGTTATTTTTGGTTTAAATAAATCATTTTAGAATGTTTAGAAGTTTTTTGGAATTGATTTTGGATTGGAAAGTTTCAAATATGTTCATTATTCAAAAATATTTTACAATTGAATATTCTATTGAAAATTATTTGTAATTAAAAATTATTCTATTTGAATAAAATAATGTTCAATCTTTTAAATAAATAAGTTATATATTTATTAATCGTTATATAGTGCTTTCTTATAAAATATTAATGTTTTAATTATTTGTTATTTTATTTAAAAAATTAATTTAACTTAATTTAAATGAATTTTAGAAAATTAGACACTAAATTAAAAAATTAAAAAATGTTAATAACGAAATTTAAAAAAATTAAAAAATTATTCATTGAATTAAAAAAATTTAAAAGAAGAAGAATATACATTTAAACACTAGCATGACACTTTTAAGTTTTAACACATAAATATCCACATGACAAATCTATTTATTAAATCAATATAAACATAACAGCATTGGAATTTTTATTTTCATTAATCAATTGTTTAAAAATTGATTACTTAAATAAATAATTTTAAAAATTTGTGATCGAAAAAATTATTTAAAAATTATTCACTTATTTTTATGTGATCCCCACTTTTAAACATTATTTTAAAGTGTTCTAGCAAAAATCCTGTCCCATGGCTGTTTACTTGGCCCAAATAACTGTCACAGCAGTTGTCCAAGTGCCTTGTTTCTATAATAAGCATTCTTTTTTCTAAGACACATGGAATCAAAACTCGAAAGAATACCTGAGCCTAACCCAGTGCTTCGAGTTTCTTGAATTTGATCTAAATTGGATATTGGCGCACCACGGTTATGCAGCATTTCTATTAATTAACAAGAAGATTTATTCATAAATGTTCCCAGTCTTCTGACATAGATTTCAATAAAATAACTCAAGAACCAAACAATAACTGCAGTTTGGATATAATACGAAATGTCCGAATAATTACGGTCAGACATTACACGTAACCCCCACGCTGGCACAAGAAATGAAACTGCCAGAGACAACTAATTTGCATTTCTTAGATAAGAAAACACCACCCATAAGCTTCGACTGGTCCTCGTACTTTATCTGCATCGACTACCAGTAGGTCCACAAACAAAAGCTGATTCTATGTCCCTATATCACAGTTAATAAAACATGAGGTACAAAGAATTGCCACTTACAAGAAAACAAGCTAAAAACACTGGATACCTTGTTAATAGGCTAAATCTCCAATAGTGATATGCTTTATTAAGATCAAACGAGGAACTCCTCCTCATTCAAAGGAACAAGTCAAGAAGAAAGAAGTAATTGGGCTTATGAGAGAGTAAAGAAACATGCATTGAACTAAGCCTATCAACTTAAGACGCAGAAGTTACCAGCACAACTTTCACTTGCCTTACTCACCTTTCCCTCTCAAAAAACGGAAAAGATGGTGAAGGCAGAAAAAGACCCTAGAAAAGTGTAAGTTAAACCTAAATATTTATGTACAAGAGGAGGAGTTCAACCGTTGAAAGTCAATCAGACAACAAAGAACCGAGTAAGAGAGTGACGTCAAAAGATAAACCAGCTGCCAGTTGATGCAACACCAGCCTAAGAAACTCAGACACATGTTAACGTTAACAAAAGGGCTAGTAAGAATACATTGACATTGAGACCAGTTAACCCAATGAGAAGATCAGAAAACAGAAAGCTAAAAGTTTTGCGTGAGACGAATCTAGTAAGGACCCCCTAGCATATAGTCTTATATTCTAGGTTAAATTGACTTGGATCGGTAAACTAGAGACAATAAACATTCTACCATGACAATTAGCACAGATTGGCACTTCCAAGCAAGGAAATAATTTTGTTTCGACCAAAATAGGATAAGAGTAATAAGTTGCTCCGTCCAACTGCCATTGAAGAAATCATGCCCTGTACTCACGTTATAAAATTTCACTTCATCACTAACCTACTGCATTCCCAACATACTGGAGTTCACTTCCATCCATGTTGCATACTCAAGTGAAAATACCCTGGCCAACCTTAAATAAGCACACTTCACTCAACTTGATGAGAAATCACAATCAGCAGCGCAGAACTCTATATCACCATCTCCCGACAAATGTGCAGACCATTGACCCACCAAAGCCATGACTTTTCCTGGTACTGCCATCACTACCACAACCTAAAGCTAAACAAACACAATCGGACCCTGATTGCTGACCCATGTATTGTCTGTATAAAATCTAATGAGAAAAAGACCCATATTTACAGGAGCTAAAAGCTCCTTAGTATTTAATCATCTTCCCCATCAAGGTTAAGAATGCGACGCAAAGTCTTGGTTGCAGAGTCAGCATGAACAAACAGTCTGCTTGAAGAAATATCATATTCCCTCATAGTAGAAGCAGGTGCAGACTTTGCAACCACATGCATTTCAATGCTAGAGTCATGCGCAGGAAAATCAAGTGACACAGTACACTTTGGCTTCATTGGAAACTTGGGAATTGGCAAAGAACTGGGGGGAGGGGAGTTCGAATAAGTAGGACCAGCCCAAAGTTCAGAGAATGGTAACAGATCTTCATTAAAAGGAGTCTCCTTTCTTGGGGCTTTGGCATTAATAGGAATTGGAGCGCTCATTGGGGTGGCATTACCACGAAGATTATCAACAAAATGCGAGCTTGCATTTGAATTGATTGTTTGCAACGGTGTTTTGGGGGAAGGAGGACCTCGTTTGGTTACAATATTCTTATCCTCAAAGGGTGTTGGCAGTATACCAGCACCAGACTGAAAAGTACGGCAATTGATCTCTCTGAAGTGTTTAGATGGTGAAGACCCAAATCGAACAGGATCATGTGTTTTAAACCTGCTATAGTACTGATTCCTGTGATCAGCCACAACCAATGTTTCCATGATCGAAAAACTGACAAATTCAACTAACCCAGTCCTTTTTAAACAAAGAATCTCACTGAACACGCTAGAAATCTAAAACTTTTACAATCAGACACCCTGCAAAATACCTCGATAGCTTCAAAATCTTCTCCACGATAGATACAAATCTAGCATAACCCAAACAAACAAAACTCCACAACGTTTCAAAGCCAGTTTATAAGATTCAAAACCACTAAACCTCCACAGTTCCAACCAGATGACAAAACCTCCCTCGCAAAAACTGTAAACAAACAACATATTTCAAATCGGATAATCCAACACCACACACGATCCAAAACAGAGCGAAACGAAATGAACTTACCGACCACCAACTGAAGTAGCGAAGATCTGAAAGAAATCGACAAGTGAGATCTAATTAAAAAGGTGTGTTAGTGTAATGTTATCAGGCTCAGGTCGCCATTGACCGTGAGACCCTAACAGGGTTAGAGTTAGAGAGCAGAATAAGGGGATCTGAAAGGAGTTTCGAAATCGAAATTAAATAGGATCCGGCGACGTTATTCAAAAGGTTTTTGTTTTTGTTTTTGTTTTTATTTATATATATATTTTTTAATTTATGTATTATATTTATGTGGTTTTTTAAAGATTTTATATTCAAAAAAACTAGAAATAAAAAACAAAAATAGAAATCAAAATAGACTCCTAAATAATCTTTAAGTGAAATGACAACAATACATTTATATAGAACATTATAATTTAATGGGTTAATATCACCTCATAGTTTAATTAGTCGACCAGTTAAAGCAAACTTCGCATGCTAACGATCATATTGTAACAGTAACTTGTGTTTAATGCAAATAAACATTGGGCAACGGTTATACACGGTCAGTAGGCTAATTTTGAAGTATTATTGTTTTATAATCCAAGTGTGTAAGAAATTAATCATACAAAGAGATTAAACATTATTTATGAGTTTTTGGTTAAGTGTTGAGTTTTATATATGTGTTGTGAAATTGATTATTTTATCTATTTTTAAGTGTGTGAGAGCTCTCTAAACACTTTGGTGAATCAAGAGAAATATTTTAAAAGACGTTTTGTGATAGGAGTGAATAAAAAAAGTGTATAATGTGAAAAGTAACTTTTATTGAGTGGTTATCCTTGAATTATTAAAAATGAGAGTTTGTGAAGTTATTCTCTAACTTTAAAAAAAGAAAAGAGAAAGGTTATCCTCGAATTTTGAAAATAATTATAAAGATTATCTTTGAATTTTGAAAATGAATTTATATTTGTGATTATTACAGTAAAATTTTCAATAGGTTGTTGAGGATTAGACAAAGGAGAAAGCGGTTATCTTCGAATCAGTATAAATCTGTAATGTTCCCTCTTCCCTTACTCTTTTAATTTCAAGCATTAATTTATAAGTTATTTAACTCATTTATATTGTTGTATAAATTGATTATAGAATTGTTTATCTAGCTTCCGCATTAAATTTATATAATGTTTATTAAATTGTTTAAGCTTTCGCATTAATAGCATTTGTGAACTTATGCCTAATAATTTAAAATTTTTTTTAAAGCCCCTAATGTACTCCCCCTCTTATGTATCCCAGGAACTACTAATTGGTATCAGGGTCTAAGTTTTTTATAAGTATAATTTAAAAGAATTAGTGAGCAAAGATAGTATGACATATAGTTTATATATAGTCCTTTATTTTGTATAATTTTAGAGATTGAAAAATTAGGATAAAAATATCTCTTAAACCTAAGAACAAATTTTTAGGAAATAGTAGAAAATAGATCACACATCCCTACAAAAAACTAGTTGTAAATAATGTAGAGAATATAGTGTCTAAAGATAAATTAGAATGGGATGATATGAATGAAGAATTTATTTCCCTTAACCATAAAATTGCATGTGTTTTATTTTGTGCTTTAATTATGGAAGTGTTTAATAAAATTTCAAGATGTGAAAGTGCTTAAGAGATATGGCAAACATTGGAAGAGACCCACCAAAGTGAAGAAGAGGAAAGCGAACACAAAGAAGTAGCCTACATATGCTTCTTAGATGATAAGGTAGGCACTACTCCCTGTGATGAAGATGCATCTTCTGATTCTAATTCTAATAATAGTGATGTTAAATATGATGTAGAATATACTTATGAAAAAAAGTTGAAATATTAAAAAAATTTAAATAAGAAGAAAAAGAAGTTGCATGTTAGGCATAAAGAAAATTTGAAATCATTAGATATATGTAGGATAAAAAATGAAAAGTTAAAAAATGAGATGTAAGAAATATTGAAATCAAAGGAAGCATGTTTGTTAGAAATTGATGGAAAGAAAAATGAGATGAATGTCTTTTTAGAATCTAGAAATATGGGAGTTGTTAAGAATAATGATAGTCAAAAATTAGTTAATAAAAATACATCACTAAGAAAGGAGATAGAATCCCTTAAAAGTTCATTGTCTAGTTTTACCAAGTGAAATAAGAAGTTTGAATCTATACTAGGAACTAAAAAATTTGTAAATAATAAGCATGGAGTAAGATATTCTCATGATTATGCTCCATTAAAAATTGAGATTAAATTGATCAAAGGATAGAATTTAGAAGTTAAAGAAATACCTAGGCTATCTATAGAAAATGTTTCATCTAAGCCATCATCTTTTAGCTCTTATTTTAGGAAGAGTCATCACATATTAATGTATACATCAAGACCTTCACATATGAAAAATGTGAATAATTTCTTTACAAGTACACAATATCAAAGTGATGTATATAGGTCATACAAAAGGCAATTTAGGCCTACTTATTTGTATGCTCTTCATGCTAACATAAATGCTTCTATAAATGTTTATCATGATTAATCTAGACCTTGGAACATCTCTCGTGCATATTCTAGCAAGAATTTCATCAAGGAAAAATGTTTAGATCTAGAAACTCTTATATGAGTAATACGAGGTCATATTATCATTTTTATGATACATCTAGGAGCTATAATGGATTTAGATCTAGGTATGACTATAAAAATACATGCAAAAAGTCATACATCTTTGTTTTGTTGTTATTGTGGACATTTTGGTCATGTGGAACATTTTTGCTATGGAAGATATAGGAATGCAAATGTTTTGTCATGTGGTCATGATAGATATACAACTAATCATTAAAGTCCCAACATGATATGAATACTAAATATTCATTAAATATGTTTTGTACATTTTTAAGGGTATCTCCAAGAGAGAAAGAAGAGAAAAATCACCAAAACACCTTGTTGAACCAAGGATGTGAAAAAATCAAGTAGAACTTGGTGATATGGCATAAAAGGGAGGTACACCTTAACCTTATTTCTATATTTTTTTAATAAACTTGTACACTTTGAGAGATGCTTGCTTATTTAGATGCTTTAGATGTTTAAATTCATGCTTGGTTATTTTAAGGAACAATTCTTATACATCATTTTCTTAATAAATGTTCTTAATTGATACTTGACGTTTTGATCAATTTGAGGTCATGATATATCTAAATTTGCATGATTAGGAAATCAAAAATTGTGTAATCATGACTTGATGAATGTATTTAGTATAGACTTGATATTTTGATTATTCTTACATTAAAAGTTGTGTGGGAAAGTGCATAAACATGGGTTTTAAGTTTTTTTTAATGCATTTGAAAATTTTAAGTAATTATTTGATATGTTTTACATGATTAAATGTTGGATAAGGGAGCATATAAAAGTATTATTGCATATTTTGTTGTTAATTGTGATTTCATTAATCCTTCTCATGTTTTTAAAATTTGCATATATGAAAATTTACTTTTATTAAGAGGGAGTCTTGATATTTTTTATGGAGGATTTTTAGGAAATTATTTGATTATTTTGACCTTGATAAATTGCCTCCATACATTGATTTTACAAAAAGTTTGAAAATTTTATAATGCATTTTTTATACTATATGTCATGCATTGATTTAAGTGTTAAGATCCCCTAAGGTATGTTTTTAAAAATGATCATGGCATGTCATTTAAAGGTTGTATAATTCATGTTGATGTTTTGGGCATATCATTAGAATTTTAAATGCTTATATGAGTTGACAAAGTTTGTTGTCGTTAAAAAGCTTGAAATTTTGTTAATATTGGACTATGTTTTACTTAGAGGGAGTATGAATTTCTTAAAAATGCATGAACTTTGTTAAAAGTGCATGACTTTCAAAGTATGAAGAAATTTATGGAATTTTAGTTTTTGAAATAGATTTTGAAGTCATAAGTGACATTTAATGTTCTTATTACAATTGCCATCAATGGTTGAAAATTTTGGTATTAGAGCATTATGCATATATTTAGGGAGAACATGATATTTGATTGTTGAATTACTTTTAATGATTAAGTTCATTGATTTTTTTCAAAGTTGAATCTTGTTAAATTCATGCAATATGTTTTTTATAAGTAGGGGAGTAATACATGTTTTTTGAATTTTTTTTTTATGAAATTGAGAGTTTTAAATGATATTTTTTAATTATGGCATTTAATGTGTGTTTGATATGTTTATCCCTTTCATGTGTTTACTCTTTTTTATATAAGTTTTAAATTGTAACAATGCATGAATTTAGGAGAAAAATTTTAATGTTTTGATTTGAAATCATTTTGTATTAGACTATGTTCAACTTAGGGAAAGTTAAATTGAATTTGTGAATGACTTTTTTTATGTGTAGTTATGACTCTCTTCATGTGTTTTATATCTTGCTATATGAAGTTTAATTTTTTTCTAAAATGGATGATGCATGATTTTATGAATTATTGTTGAATTGCATATGTTTTAACGTTTATTTTCATTGATTCTTTTAAAAGTTGAATCTTGTTAAATTTGTGTAATATGTTTTTTGTAAGTAAGGGAGTAATACATGTTTTTAGAAATTTTTATGAAATGGAGATTTTTAAATTATATTGTTTAATTATGGAATTTAATATGCGTTTGATATGTTTATCCCTTTCATGCGTTTACTCTTTGTTATATAAGTTTTACATTGTCACAATGCATGAATTTAGGAGACAAATTTAATGTTTTGATTTGAAATCATTTTGTATTAGATTATGTTCAACTTAGGGAAAGCTAAATTGAATTGTGAATGACTTTTTTTTTATTTATAGCTATGACTCTCTTTATGTGTTTTATATCTTGTTATATGAATTTTAATTTTTTTTTCTAAATGGATGATGCATGATTTTAGGGGGAGTCATAGGAAGTTTTCAATTAAGTAGGATAAATTTCTTGAATTTATGAATTATTGTAACTTGTGAAAAGTGTTGCATAATTTTGTTTAACTTAGAAGGAGTTAGTCAAAATAGGAAAAAAGACAATTGAAAATGAGCTTTTGACATGAATGTGGAATTTTATTTCCTTAAAATGGTTTGTTTGCATTGTTTGTGGATTCATGAGATGGGTTGCATCTTTTGTATGATGATTATGTTGCTTATAAAATTGATTTATGGTAATTCATTACCTTCAGTTGTGTAAAAAGGGATTCATCTTGGAATAAGTAAGTGATGTTTATTGATTATGTTATTTAATTATATGTGGTCATTTCGCGTGTAATTAACAATAGGTATTATCTTGGACTTGTTTTGTTGTAATTGGTATCAACAAGTCCTTTTTCAACTATCGTTATTAACAATTGACATAGGTTGTCTTAGTATATTTAGAAATTGAATTTTCTTATAAGCGATTGCAACAATTGGTATCAAATCTCATTTCAACAATTAGTATAGAAAAGTATCATTTCAACAAGTTTGGTATCAAGTGTTTATGATTTTAAGATATTAATCACTTTTTTACAACAATTAGTGTCATTTTTTTTATGACAATATGGTTTTAAAATAAGATTATGGTTAGTGATGTCCCTATTTGAGTCTTTAGGACGTGGTATTTTGAGTTTTTCATATTGTGTTTCATTAAAGGAAAGTGTATTTGAGAGAGAGTGTTTTTAAATGGTTTTTAAAATTCTTAAGTGAAAGTTTTTTTAGTAGAAATGGGAGAAGATGTGTGAATTTTTTTCGTATGTGATCTATTTATATTGGTATTGAAATGTTAATCCTTTTGTATTTATACTTGTTAATGATTACAAAAAGGGAGAGAAGAAATGTAATATTCGAAAGCAAAAGCAAAATTGCTTACATGTGTCTGTGGTTTGTTTATGTATTTTGCTTTGATTGCATTTGTTTCTAGTTTGTTTGGGTATTTTTTTTCGTTGTGCACTTTCAAGATCACATGGTTTTACTATCATCTAAAAAGGAGAGATTGATGAACTAATGGATAGTTTAACCTTTATTTTGAAGATTAAATTTTATTTTACTAATGTATTTATTGAATTTGATATGTTGAGATAGATTTTAGAGGATGTATAACCATGAAGATATATGTATGTTAAGCCTTAAAGTTGAAGAACACATAGATTTTGGAGGATGCATAACCATAAAGATACATGTATGTTGAGCCTTAGAGTTGAAGAACACAGTTTGAAGTATTGATGCATTGAAGTATGTGGAGAGAAGACCAAGATGAAAGAAAGAAGAGCACTATAGTTGAACTTGAAGTTAAAAATAGAAGATCAAGTTCAAAAGTATAATTTAATAGGTTGTTATGAGTGGATTTTTGTGTAATTCTTTTCTATGTCTTATTATAGTGTCTAAGGATTCACATCATGCATATTACAAATATGTTTAGTGATTTGCGTATAGGATACATAATCAAGAGGATTTTTATGTGATTGTTATGTGTGAATATTTTCTTGATGGATGAAATTAGTTTTAGTTTTGAATTAAGGTGAGTATGTGTGAATGAATTGATGATTAAGCTAAATGGATAGTGAATATATGAATTAAATATTGATAAGACTTTTTCCTTTATATGGATTGATTAATCAATTTTATAAATGAAGTGGTAAGTTAATGTGATAATGTGTATGATTGAGTAAAAACATGAAGTTGAAATTAGTAAGAAAAGTTGTTAAGGAAAGTCAGTAAATTGGATGAATATGATTATATTAAGTTATATGATTGTGATAAAATTGAGTGACTAAGTGTTAAAAAAATGCTTTGGAATGATTGGAATTGTTTTGGAAATATATCGATGAGTAAGGAGTTGAATTGGACTTATTAAGGTGAGAAAAATAGTTTGAAAACCATTTTAACTAATTGATTAGTCGAAGTGAAATTAACGCAACAGCAGTCAGATTACAGTGATAACTAATGTTTAATGCAAATTAACGTTGAGTTGCGGTCAAAAACAGTTAGTAGGCTGATTTTAGGCTATAAATAGGTGTTTTTAAGTGTTTTATAATTCAGGTGTGTAATAAAACAATCATACAAAGAGATTGAATAATGTTTATTAGTTTTTGGTTAAATGTTGTTTGAGTTTTGCGTGGGTGTTATGAAATTGATTATTGCATTCATTCTTAAATATGTGTGAACTCTCTAAATACATTGGCGAGTCAAAGAGAGACATTTTGGAAGGTGTTTTGCTATAAGAGTGAATTAGAAAAGTGTATAATGTAAGAAGTAATTTTTGTTGAGTGATTATCCTTAAGCCATTAAAAATGAGAGTTTAGGAGGTTATTCTTTAACCTTATTAAAAAAAATAGAACAATTATCCTTAAGTCTTAAAAAAGGATTATAAAAGTTATACTTAAGTCTTGAAAAAGGATTTGCATTTGTGATTATTATAGTGAAATTCTCAACCGGTTGTTAAAGACTGAAATAGGAGAAAGTAGTCATCTTCAAACTAGTATAAATTGGTTATGTTCCCTCTTCCCTTACTCTTTTAATTTCAAGCATTAATTTATAAGTTATTTAACTCGTTTATATTATTGTTAAAATTTATTATAGAATTATTTATTTAGCTTATGCATTAAATTTGTACACTGTTTATTGAATTTTTAAGCTTTCACGTTAAGAACAATTGGTGAACTTACGTATAATAACTTAGAAGAATTTTTAGAAGCCCCTAATTTACTCCCCCTTATCAATAAGTAGTATAAGACGGTAAGTAACTGAGAATCATATTCCACAAGGACCAATTTGTAAATAATAAGTTAAATGATGTTTAATTACTCAGACTATTCAGGTTTTGATGGATGAGAAATTAAAATTGAACAATTAACAAAATGATAAAAATGTAATCTATCATCAAATAATGACTAGGACTTTTCTAAAGGTATAAACTAGCTAAGGTTTCATATTTCAATTGGTTAATTGCTTAAATTAGTGAGTGGTGGAATGATTTAGGACTAGCTTTACTCAATCAAATTATTAGTAATGACCATAGAAACATCTTTTATCTTTTAAACTCAAACTATCTATTTAATCCATAAATAAGTTGGAATAAAGGCACGAATTGTAAGAAGCCTAAATCTAAGTTCGCTAAATCTAAGAATCCTTACACAAGTCTTTAAAGTTAATCTACTTTTTGATTCAAGTGTGTTATCTAATTGATTTTCCGATAATTAAAAACCAATGCCTGTGGATTTTTAATTATCTGGTACTCTAACTTATGTGTTCAAGTTAAACTAGATGCAATAAGCACCGAATTAAGGTAAAAATCATCTGCCTAATCTATTCATAACCCACTTATTTTTCTAACCTTAGCTTAACAAAATTTTTTGCATGCATATTTACTAATGAAAATTAAGATAAAGATATAAAATACATATTCATTTAATGAACTAAAAATATGAAGTCCATACAAATATAAAAAGAAAAATACATAAAATTAGCAAGGAGATGATCACTCCCTAATATTCTCTAGTCAATATTACTATTTAAATACTCCCACAAGTCTTAATTGCAAAGTAATGAAAGATGGAAAAGAAATATAAGGGAAAGCCTTAACTAAGATAAAGTTTGATTTAATCTCCTTCTAATCTGCCTAAAATAACAACGAAAAATGTGTTTATATAGCCTCAAAGGTAGTTGCTAGGGTTTTTGTCATCTAAGGTAAATAAATGGTCATAATCATCATTTCATCACGTCACAATCATGGATGATTTGTAATTTTGTGACTTCAATGATGGTAGAACTACTGATCAATAGCATCATTCATGTTAATGTTTTTATAATCATAAATTTAATGGCAATTTCTTGAAGAACAACTGTGCCAATAATTAGCATACCAAACTATTGTTAATCTCAATATATTTGCATCCTTTTGCTCCTTTTTTTTTCTCTTTTTTCATCTATAAGCTCCAAAACCATCATTAAACCTGAAACTTAATAAAAAGAGCTCACAAGTAGTATGAATTTGTGCCTTTACTAGGTAAAAGTATTGCATATTATGCCTTAAAATTCATGAAAATTACTCATTAAAAAAACCCTCACACTTGAATTGTTGCTCGTTCTCAAGAAATTTACTTAGGTACTCAAAATAAAGTCTTTTAAGGATAGTTAGAGTTAATTAGGGTATCTCAATATAACTCATGCAACTGAATATATCTAATACCGTGTAATTCAAATTTGATCATGGAGCAACACATATGGTCATTACTCAGAGAAAAAATCAATTCCTCATATACAATACTAAATCTAAAAAAACTCACATTGATCATCATGCAAACTTATCTTAGAGAAATTTAATTAACTCATTCCTTTATTTCACTCATTCAATTATGAAAGATTGTCAAAAAAAAATGCAACCAATCATTCATATTGATTTACAGTTCTACTCAATTTGCTTCATGCTTTTTTCAAACTTCAACTTGAATTACAAAAATTAACTTAACTATAGCACTTTTAAAAATCTTTTCAATAGTCTTGAATAGGATCTAAATTTTGGTATTAAAGTTATACAATATGACTATCAACAAGGACAGAATCAAGAATTTAAAAGCAGGTCTTAGGGTGCTTAAATATAATTTTAGTATATTGGAGTTAGGAATGACAAACTACATTATCTAGAAATTTTCATTTGCAAAATCTCTAAAGTTTTGCTTACAAGACTAGACTCACCTTCTAGTAATGTCAAATAACATAGTGGATAGACCTTTAATAGGCGTTCTTATGAAATATCAAAGGGGGATGGCCAATGTTCTCCTCCAAGTTGACTAAACTTGAATTTTTAATGTAATTTGGTGATGACCCAACTAAATTATTCAATCACGCTGACTAATTCTTTAAATATCAAGGCATTTTAAAGATTTAAAAAAAGTGTCGTAGGCTTATTTTCATTTAGAAGGAAAAGTAAATTAATGGTAAAAATGGATATGCAGGGCTTATCAAGCACAAAAGAAGGAGGTGTTATAGGGAATTTTTAAAGGAATTATAATCTCATTTTCATCTTATGAATTATGACAATTTTGACGAGTCTTGTTTAAAAATTAAACAAAGAGATACTTAATTAAATACTAAAGGCAATTTTTAAGAGATTAGGAAATAGAGTGTAAGAATGGACTCAAAAGGCATTGGTGTACATCTTTATAAGAGATCCTAAAACTAAAATAGTATATGAAATTAGATATTTAAACTAAAATCCTTGAAAGAAGTTATTAATTTAGTTAGGATGTAAGATAAGCAGCTAAATCATTAAAAATGTTCCACATCCATTCAACAAGACCAATCCTGACATTTTTTTCATTGAAATTAAAGACTACTTCACTAATAAAACAACTTATTTGGGATGAGATATAAAACAATTGAGTTTGAGGCTTTTATTTTAAGTATAATGAGAAATTTGTACCTAGGTACAAATGCAAAGGACGATAACTTTTATTGCTTAAATAAAATTATAATGAAAACCAAATAAATGATAAAGTTCATCAACTTGAACCTTAAGGACAAGATTCTATAGCAAGAAGGGGCAATGATAATCTAAAAAGATCAACTCAAGTTTCCATAAAAATTTCTAGGTACTCAGGTGTGTATAACAAATTCAAGGTATAAGAATTGAGTGTAGATCAATTTGTATAGGATATGGGATATGCATAGAGATGTATAACATGGACCATACTATTTCCAGATTATGACTTAAGATTTACATTAATTGTTATTAGTGTTATTTTATTTAGGTTAATAAGTTAGAGATAATATTTCTATTATTTAATAGCTGTTGGCTATTTTAGTACCCATTCCACTAATTTTATTTAGGAAAGTAGTTAGACCCTTGAAGTATTTAAAACTTCATTACTTAGTAATAGGGAGAGAAATCCCCTAAAACATTAAAAGGTTTATTCTGAAGGTAAGAAGAATTTATATATGTATATATATATATATATATATATTATTTTTTAAATTTCTTAAATAACTGTGACTAAGACTTATTGTTTGGCACCAAAGTTGTATAAAATGATTAGAAATAAGGAAAGAATCAAGAATTTAGAACGGGGTCTAGGCGGACTTCAAGATATTTCTAGTATAACGAAATTAGGTGTAAATGACAAACTTCACAGCTAAAAGTTACCATGCCTAAAATCTCTCAAGTCTTACTTACAAGGTAAGACCAGTGTATAAAATACCGTACCGGTACTGGTATCAAATTTATCTAAAAAATGATATTGTGCCAAAACTGGCCAATATCGGTTCGGATAATTATTTAAAATTATAAATTTATTTCTAAATTTTATAAAATTTACAAAATAATCTATAAATGTATTATATTATGTAATTTTTAACATAACTTTAATCCGGAAAAAATTAAAATACAAAATTTTTCTTTAATTATTTTTTATTTTTTATTTTTTTCTGGTACTGGCTGATACCGACCAGTATTTACCTCTAGAACGAAATTTGATCGTTCTGTTCCGGTTTCGGTTGCGAATGGAACGATATTTGACACTCTGCATCTAATGCAAAATTTTTCTAACTTTGTGCCTTTGAGTCATAATAGCTAATACATTGACAAGACTTTGAAGAAATGTAAATATAAATAAATAAGACTGTATGAAACCGATGCAAAAATGTTCTTGCATTTGTCATTTGGTTAGATTGAAACACGAAACGGAACTCCATTAAACTCGAATTATTTCTTTTAACAGCTCGAATTATTACTTCTAATGGCTATGATTCCCAACATTAGTTAATTTGCATCCGTTAAAATTTAGACCCGTTAAAATTTAGACCGTTAGAGGTCAAAAGAAGTTTGACGTTACTTTAAAGGAGAGTTCAACGCTCTCTCTTTTCTTGATATAAGGCAATTATAAAAGGGAAGTTTCTATTGTTTTTGTTATGGTAATTAGCAGTCCTTTTAATAATATGCATAATTCATCATTTCATTGTTCTATAATCAATGGATTTTTTTCTATTAAAAAGATGGTCTATGCTAGCAATAGCATTTCTTTTCAGGTTTCCTTATCTAAACATATAACCAGGTTTAATTTTGCTTCTAATGGCTACGTAAAGTATTTAAAACTTTATTACTTAGCAATAGGGAGAGAAATCCCCCAAAACATAGCAAGGTTTATTCTCAAGGTAAGTAAAATTTATATATGTATATACATATATATTATTTTTAAATTTTTTTAAATAACTTTGACTAAGACCTATTATTTGGCACCAAAGCTATATAAAATGATTAGAAATAAGGAAAGAATTAAGAATTTGGAATTAGGTCTAAGCAGACTTCAAGATATTTTTAGTATAATAACATGAGGTGTAAATGACAAACTTCACAGTTAAAAGTTACCATGCATAAAATATCTCAAGTCTTACTTACAAGGTAAGACTAGTTTATTAAATACCGTACTGGTATCGGTACCGAATTTATTTAAAAAATGGTACTGTACCGGTACCAGTCAATACCGGTATTGTACCGTACCGGTTCGGATAATTATTTAAAATCATAAATTTATTTCTAAATTTTATAAAATTTACAAAATGATCTATAAATGTATTATATTGTGTAATTTTTAACTTAACTTTCAACCCAAAAAAATCAAAATACAAATTTTTTCTTTTAAAATTTTTTTCCGTTATTGACCAGTATCGGCTGGTATGCGTCGTACCAGTCGGAACCGACCGATATTTAC
>JAOXYD010000009.1:9443108-9455852 GCA_028565735.1 Pinacopodium congolense | reverse complement strand
ATACCAACTGTTAGTTTTATTGTGGCACTAAGAGGGGGTGAATTAGTGTTAAAAATATTTCACATACCAAACACAATAATAAATGTTGAAACTTAAACAAATTGAACAAATTCACCTAATCAAGAAAATATCATAAGTGCATAATAATAAATATTAATAGATGAGATAAATGCACCTGATTTATTCTAGTTTGGAGCTATCTACTTGCTTCTAGTCCAGTCCCCAACACCATTGTAGAGATTTAATTCTTATTTCAATTTCAACAAGAAAGTATCATTCAATTACAATCTTTTTTCACAGGCTAAAGAAGAACCATTTCACTCACTTCTTTTCTTAGTCTCAAGAATAACCTCCAAAAAGAAACTCACAAGACATAGTATAAAATTACTTTGCTCACGTTACTCAATGTAACGAAGAGGCTTAGAGGCTAAATGCACACAATAATGAATTGAAGCCTCACAAATAAAAATTAATACCAAAAATTATATGAAGAAAGAAAACTCATAAAGGACACTCGTATATAGTGATAACGACTTGTTCACTTAAAAATTGCTTCACTCACTTTTCACTTTATAAGAAAACCTATTTATACTACTCAACATATCCGTTGAACAACGGTCTTGATATCCATCTTTATCTGTCTTTTTTAGCAACATTTGGTCGGCTGATATACCTTATTTAGTTGAACGATAAACCTTTGTCTTTAGTTCAGTAGATCGTCCTTAACTTGGTCGACCAATATACCTTTACTTAGAGTCGATCGATTGATTAAACTTATCTAGTCGATTTATAACAAAACCAATAGGCACTCTTCCAAACTTAACATTAAAACATTCTTTAAAAACCTTTATTATCTAAAATTCATACTATCTTAACAAATTGAGATAATCATCAACAGGATAATATTAAATAAACCATATAAACCTTATGATTGTGTACCTATATGCATATTCTAAAATATATATGCATGAATGATCAATTATAAGCCTCTTGAACACACCAAACAATAAGACAAGCAAAGTTTATAAAAATATGAACTTATTCTAAACACTACTACTTCAAACTTGAGTCTTCACGCGAATCTTCTATTTCCAATTTCAAGACCTCTTGAATGATCAAGCTCAAGCTTTTTCCAAGCTATATTTAGACGTACTCAAAGGCACAAGCATTAGTAATATAATTTGTTTTGTCATTTCTAAAATAAGGTGGAACCATTCTTTGTTCAACAATCTCCCCCTTTTTGGTGATGACAAAACCAAGTGATATTATTGTAGTGACTCGATTCCTATATATAGGAATCTACTATTTAGAGAGTTATTTCACATGCATAATTAAGACTTGCATTTCATATACATACTTAAATTGTGATTTGGACTAATGTTAAAGGTGTTAGATGCATTCAATTGATCATTTTTCGGTTTAAGTGATTTTAATGTGCTTATCGGGCAAATGTGAATTTATTTATGTCTTGACTTATGAATTTGTGATTTGGAATGATTTAAGGGATGAAAGGTGAGGGATTGGTGTGATGATACATGTTTTAGGAAATGGAAAATGGTGGATTGATGAATTAGAAGATGTTGTAGGGAGGAGTTTTAATTTAGACATCATTGGAGTCCCTATTTGATTTCAGGACTCAAATCTAGCTTACCATTTCGACCCATTTTCTGTCTTTATAGATTGCGAATTTGAAGGAGCGTAAGGAAGAACGGTTTTAGCCCTATGTCTTAGTTGAATTTTTTAGAAAGAATCAGGTCAAAAGGATTACTATAATGAAAGATATGGTTGTTTTACTAAATCTGGTCATGTTAGGATATTGATTCGAAAAACTATAAATGTTTTATTTTAATTGAGGACCTTAAAGTTCGAATTAGAATGTGTATACGAAATGCAAGTCATAATTATACATGTGAAATGACTCTTTAAATAGTGGATTCCTATATATAAGAATCGGGTAACTTCAAGCAAGGCCTTATAGGCCCAATTAAAGGAAACTAGACTTAAGAACAGCCAATAACTAAATTGTTGTATACTCTGAACAATCACGGGGATATGAATTTTATGATCCCAAAAATAAATCAATTTTTAAGACTAAAAATGCTAGATTTCTTGAGGATATTGAGTTTAAAGTGGGAGAAAAAGATAAGGTTAGAAACTTTGTCTTTGAAGAAAATTTTGTTTCTCTTCTTATAGTTATTATTAATCATAATTAGGATATTATTCTTAATATTGTTCAAGAAAGAACTTCAGAACAATAAGACAACATCGATAATCACCCTAATCAAGATTAATTGAATATTCTTAAAAGACAAACTTAACAACCTCAAGAACATGTGTCATTAAGAAAATCCATTAGAGAAAGGAGAAGTCCAATTCTAGATGATTATATTGTCTTTCTTTAAGAACATGATATGGACATTAGCATAATAAAAGATGATTCAATCAACTTCTATGAAGTCATTTAAATTTCTATTCCTCAAAAGTGGATTGATGTGATGAATGAGAAAATTAAGTCTATGAGAGACATTGACATTTAGGATCTTGTCTCATTGCGTGGAGATGTGAAATCTATTGGTTGCAAATGGATATTTAAGACTAAAAGGGATTCAAAAAGCAATGTCAAAAGATATAAGGCTCGTTTAATCGTAAAGGGTTTTGCTCAGAAAGAAGGCATCAATTATAAAGAAACTTTCTTATCGATATCTTTAAAAGATTTTTTTAAGATTATAATGGCATTTGTGGCATATTTTGATCTTAAGTTACATCAGATGGATGTTAAGACAGTGTTTCTCTATAGCGACATTGATGAAATAATTTATATAGAATAGCCTAAAAGCTTTGTTTCCAAATATTCAAAGTAAATGATTTGCAAATTAAAGAAATTCATATGTGGACTTAAGCAAGCTTCTGGTCAATAGTATTACAAGTTTCATCAGGTTATCATTGCTTTTGGTTTTGAGATGAATCTGGCTGATGACTATGTATACCATAATTTCAGTGGGAGTAAGAGTATTTTTTTTTTAGTTTTATCTATTGATGACACACTACTTGCCAGCAATGATATAAGCTTATTACATGAAACCAATAATTTTCTATAAAATAATTTTGAGATGAAATATCTTGGTGAAGCCTCTTTTATATTAAGAATTCAAATACATCAAAATCATTTTTGAGTTATTCTTAGTTTATCACGAAAGAGTTATATCGAGAAGATACTTAATAGATTTGGCATATAGGATTGTAAACCAAGTGATACCCCTTATAGATAAAGGAAGAAAATTTAGTTTCAATCAATGTCCCAAGAATGATTTATAAACTAAAGAAATGCAGAAGATTCCATATGCTTTGACTATAAGGAGTCTAATATATGCTTATGTATGTACACATTTAGATATTACGTACATTATTGGAATATTAGGTAGATATTTGAACAACTTGGGACTGGATCATTGAAAAGCAGCCAAAAGTGTTATGCAGTATTTTAAGAAAACAAAAGATTACATGCTCATATATAGGAGATCGGATTAGTTAAACATCATTAGATATTCTGACTCCAATTTTATGAGATGCCAAAACAATCGTAGATCCACTTCAAGCTATATTTATATGCTTGCTGGAGAAGCTATTTTTTGGAAAAGTGTTAAACAAACACTCATAATTTCTTTCATCATGGTAACTGAGTTTATGGCATGTTATAAGGCATCCAATCATGGAATATGACTGCGAAATTTTTTCACTGGGCTACAAATTAGTGATGACATTGAAAGACCATTAAAGTTATTTTATGACAATAAGTCAACAGTGCTATATTTTAATAATAATAGGAGTTCGTTAAAGTTGAAATATATTTAACATCAAGGTTTTTGTTGTTAAAGAAAAGATTCAGAGTGATCAATTATTCATAAAACATATTGGGATAACCTCCATGATTGTGGATTTGTTGACTAGAGGTTTGCCACCCAAGGTCTTTCATAAGCACATAACTTATATGGATGTTTTATTATTTAATAATGTGTTGATTTAATGAGAGTTTGTATATATTTATAGTTACAAACATATCTAATGGATTTTTGTATGAATTGAGATTTCAGTATAAAGGATTTTATAAATTTACACTCTGATTTCATTTGGTTTAATCTCAATAAGGAATAAAGAAGGACCACTAAGATCACGTTATATGAAATTTCCATACTACATATCCATACCTGATCCATGTCTTTAATTTTATTGATGTATGTAATTAATTATGAATTTAATCACGATAATTATGACGAAGATCCCTTTAGTCCTACATTGATATGATTAATAGATTAGATTGTTTAATGATGATTTCATAATAAAGAATTGTTTTTCTAGCTTAAACTAATGCAAAAATCATACGATTCATGATCAATGGGTTGGCCACTTATTCAAGAATGATTCAATTCAAACCAAGAGCCTTTTATTAGTTTAGCACAAACGGTTGACATAATAAAGTACGCAATGGTGCTTGTTATATATTTTTCAATAATTTCCTTTCAATTAAATAAGTTATTTGAAGTATACTTTTCTTCTTATCTTACTAGATTTCCAACTCTATAGTTATATTTTAAGTAGTGGTTTTAAAACTAGACTGGATTAATCAGATTAACCAAAAATTAATTAGTAAATCAATTTAATTATATTTTTAAATGATATTAAATTAGAATCGATTAGTTTAATAATGAACCAATCGAATAAATAGTAAAATTGTGTTTAATAATGTACTAGCTAGTTCAATAATAAAATTATAGGGTTAACCTTTAAAAACTAAAACAAATTCAAATATTATTTTGATCTATTAATTAAATTTATATCTATTTTATAACGTTTTAATTTCAATTAAATTTTTAAATTTTAAATCTCTCATTTAATCAATTTGATATCCTAATTTTTAAAACATTGAATTTAAGGCCAAACTCGGCAAAGAAGCCAACAACCCTCCACTCTCCCCCGTTTGCAATAAAATAGTGAACAATGCAAACCCTAATGGTTGAGTATTATTGGTTCACGGGTTCAATCTCTCTACATGATATAATAATTTACAAGGTGCAGGGATTTTTTATTTGGTCCATGGGTTCAATTTGTCTACGCGTTATAATAATTTATACGGTGAAGGGATTTTTTATGGTAAACTATATTTAAATTTATGGCTTGAGCTTAATTTGATAATCTTATTATATGCCTGAGCACAAATAGAATCAATATTATAAAATAGTGGATTGAGACACCTTCATCTCCTGCTACCTTTTTTGTATACTACTATAAGTATTTAGATCCAAGTTGGCTCCCGATGGAAAATTGTTCTTTCATTGACTAAATCGACAATGTGATTAGTTAGCAATATCAAAAGGAAGGGGTTGAGATTGTCTTAATGTTTGTGGCCGATGTCACCATAATCATGCAAAGAATTATGTTTTGTTATTATTATTACATCACACAAACAAATTCTACCTTGATTTCTGCTGTGTTAATCCTATTATGGGCAATCGCATTCCCTTGCACTTGTTTATATGGATGCTGTAGCGGAAGAATCTGGGCTACCCCATACTTGTTTTATCTTTTGGAAATGCTAAAAGTGTACTCCTGAAGTGCGAGTTTAGGGAATTTGATAAACGTCTGCATTTGGGGCCCCAATTAGAGCAGAAGCTGAATACGGCCATCTGCTCTTTTGTTCTTGGACCCACGAATGCACCATCCCGGCATCGTTCGTCGTCCTTTTATGTTTGTCTTTTTATTTATTTATTTATTTTGCCTCTGCCAATTCTTTTAAGCGGGGAGTTCACGGTCCCTGCCTTTTACTAACTTCTCGCGAAATAAAAAACCAGCCGAAGGGAATTCCAGTTATGTAACGGACTCTTGAAATTTGTTTCTGGCAAAAGAGCTTCCTGGGGGGCAAAAACACTGAAAATGGGACACAAGGGATTTCATCAAGTATCCCACTGTACTTAACAAACAGTGTTCACGACACAGATGTCTGGATCAGTTTAAAGGATCATTCATATGTCCACCTTTATAACCAAACTTCAAGCAAAAGCAGCTTATCTTTAATAATCAATGGCGTATCATCTTTTCCACAACCAGACAGATGAGTTTTATATTAATTACTGAAAGAGAAGGACCTCAACCAAAAGCTACAACCCCACCTCGCTGGTAGTTTCCGCAACTCCTTACAGCCAGGCTCTTATTATTTCTTGTTAGTTTTCTTTGGATATATTAGATTAACGTCAACTTCATCTTAAGGGAAAGGAGAGCCATTATAGTATGCTACTCCACATTGTTGAGCATACTGTGCAATAAAACACCATGATTCAGAAAATTACTTCCTCCAAATCATGTTCAACTTCAGACAGTACTGTACAGATGACTCACTGAAAAACTTGTATAGACCATCAGTTTTCAATCCATTTGAAAAAGAAATCAATGAACAGGATATATGGTTAATTGCAGTAGACAAAGACAGTATCACAAATTGATTCAAAGAGGAAAAGAAACTCACCAGATTTATCCGTACAAAAACATGTTACTAAACTTTCAGCAATTCCTGAAAAAAAGAGTGAAGGTCTCATATGTTAAAGATTGCAAGTGACATCTAAAATTAAACATGGCAGCACTGCAATCCACAAAAGAATAAAATAATTTTGTTTCTTCTGCTCACAAGATTAAGATAGTGATAAAAAAACAAATCAAAATCATCCTTGCCTCTCACTTTGTCTACGAGCTCATATCAATTTTATCTTAGGATATATCACCGTGCAATTTTGGAACAACGTGATTAAAATTAGCTTCTTTATGGTGAAAACATTCTAGATTTTGAAAAGTAACAAGTATTTCAAGGCCCTTCTCCGATATCCTGCTACATATTACAGCTGTGCAACTAATTCAATATCTAATACAGGAATGCAGGTTCTAAAAACCAGGGCATGGTTTACAGCACAACTGCAGCTAAGACAAATTTGCAGTGCTCTTGGTCCAAACTAATTCAATGCCAGTAAAATGCCCATTGATCCATCCACATAAAACAATTGACTTTGTTACACATGTATGGGGTTTGTTACTCTACCTACCTATTCTTACCATAGATGATCCCACTCTAGTTTTTACAACTACTAGTTACTAAGGATCGAAGGAGACTAGATCTCATAGATGCACTCTTTCTTATCCGAGAGCAACAAGCATTAGAAATATAAAAATATATTTGCGTCGAAGAAATAATTATGATAGATTTCTGAAAATCATCAATGCTCAGGTCCCATCCAATCAGTCAGAATGAGAAGGTTACCGTTTCTTTTTGTTTATAGATAGTCTCAATCTTCTTTATATATCCATCTGTGAGCTTCTGCAAAAGAATTACAATAATTCTTGAAAATTACAATAATTCTTGAGATCTAATAAAATGGCAGAAATGATTCTTCACTAAACAGAGAACAACTGGCAGCAAGGAAGGGGTAAAATCCAAATAATATGCACATATAGAAAATATGGGCTCCCATATTTCTGTATGTGCATTTTTACAGATGTAGGAACCACATGTAAAACAAGAGTAAAAGTGTAATTAAAAAGCATGTTAAAACTTGCATCAAGTTATCCTTGTGCAAGTACACATTGCAACATTACACATTTTTCCTAAGCACTTGACTCTCTCCATGAAAACTGAACAACAAAAAATACAAGATCTTAGTAATAAGGCAAAAGGTAAAATTTGCCCTATAATGTTTCTAAAAAAGTTTAAATTGTCCCCTAACGTTTTTGAAGGTATTACTTTATCCCTTAACTTTTGTAAAATAGTGCATTTTGCCACTTAATATTTACAAAATAGTGTAAATTACCCCTTTAATACTAATTTTATTTAAGTTTTGTTACTTACTTTCTTAATGATTAGTTAATAGTTCATTTATAAAATACTGACAAAATTAACATTTATCTAAGAAGATCTTAACAAAATTAGTATCAAAGGGATAAAATGTACTGTTTTATAAATGTTAGGAGGTAATATAGATTATTTTATAACGTTATGGAGCAAATTACATCATTTTACAAACGTTAGAGAGTAATACTTTTAAAAATGTTAAGAGTCGATAAACAATTTCTCAAACATTAAGAGGTAAAGTAGACCTTTTGCCTAGTAATAACTGAAGTTTAAAACTGATGGCTGGCATCAAGTAATGTAGAATTTTAATACTTCATTTCTGGAGAGATCTTTAACACATGGAACTCTAAACCTCTGAAATTATTATCCAAACAAAATGTTCTAGTACTCCATAAAACCATCCAAGTGGTTGCTAGCAATGTCCCAAACATGTTGCTTCGAAATTTTGTTAGTAAGTTCATCTGATTAGAACTCAGTATCTTGCAAAGCTGATTTTAGTTGCTCAAAGAAGAAGGCAACGATTGATAAAACTCCAAGTCCAAAGCAGCTAATGGACAACAAATAATCACTACCAAGTTACCTGCAAATCACTTGATAAGTCTTTCACATTGTCTCCTGAAAGCTTCTTCTCCTGAAGAGAAGAATAGGACTAAGATCAATAACAAAGTTCTCAAGGAAATAAATCATGCACCGTCTTGTGTGCTTCTCACTTCAAACCTTTTCAAGTTTCTCATACGCTTTCAGTACATCTCGTCTGATATTCCGCAAAGCAACCTATACAATATGATCAGAACAACCAAGTGAGAAGAAAGGGGAAAACACTGGAAAGAAAAAAAAATACATTGATTAGCATCCAGATAGAATTATAATGAAAATGCAACTTCTGGCATTAATTAAATGGCTGCAAAATCTCCGCCTTTGCGCTTTCATATCCCATGACAATAACAAGTGCCAGAACATATTCATTACCCACAATTAATTCAGGCAAGTAAATGTCTATTGCAAGTTCAATAAATGATTTCTATGGGACCAAGATAAGTTCACCAAGTTGTTTCACCCATGGGAGAACATAAGAACCTCAGGATATTTAAAAAGTAGATCTGACAGTGTTATATAAGCAATCATTAAAATTCCTATATACCTTCCCTTCCTCAGCTTGTTTAGCCACCGTTTTTGACAACTCCTGCAGAAAATGAATATGCGAAGAAATCATTTAGACGCTCAAAGGAACCTCCCCTTGTGTTCTTATGAGAATGCTACACATCTAAATTCATCCTGCGGGATGGGAAATTTGTAATTGATCTTTTCTCTCTTCCAGCTTGATATGCAGACATACATAATGTTTCATTTTTTGAGCTGCAAAGAGTATAACTAACCACATGAAGAGGAGATTTTAGGTGGGCCAAGTAAGGAGGAAATGGGGAAAAGAAAAAATTTTGAAGAGGGAAGACAATGTAGCGAACATGATGCCTCACTGTCAGATAATCTAACAGACAATTATAGTCGACACAGAGGTTGCCAACCAGCATGAATCCTTAATGCCACCTCTCAACTGAAATTATAAAGAAGCCTTCTGTCATTATGTTCTTCAATGAGGCTCAAGTAGTGAGAAATGCAAAAGTGTTTCAATAGTGTGATCCTGAAAATACTGAGACAGAGAGAGAGAGAGAGAGAGATTCCATGTTGGTTCAATGGAAGACTAAGAGGCCCAAAAATGCAAAGCATTTTGGTTTATGCAAATGAGATTAAGGGAAACACTGGAATTTTGCAACGAACATGCAACTAAGAAAAGATAAAATGATGGAGAGACATCGTCACTGATAGAGACAGACCCCAACTTGACAAATGATACATAGCATCATCAATTTTACATCTTATTATGTACCAGGAGAAAGTTTATATATGTAGTTTCATGCCATAAAGTCTTGTAGTTCTAGCAGAAAGTTGGCATTTGATGAAGGTAAGAAATCCAAAAAGTAAAAATTACCTTCCTTCTTTCCGATGTCAATTGAGGAACTGACAACCTTATAACTTCACCGTCATTGTTTGGTGTCATATCAAGATCAGAGCTAACAATAGCCTTCTCTATAGCCTTTAAGCTGACAAATAAGATTTGCTAAGCATTAATATAACACATCACGTGCACACAGCTTACCAAATGATCTTTTTCTAGATTTTACATCTGTAACATATTGTGTTCATGAAGCTCAAAATAAATGGATACTTTATCTATTCAAAAAATCTAATTCTGATGCTAAATTTATCACAAAATGCAAATCCAAAATGATTATCAGCTTGTGCATGTCCCTAGTTAATTCTATACCTCGATTTGTCATATGGCTGGACCAAGAGAGAGCTAGCATCAGGAGTACTGATTTGGGCTATGCTCTTCAAGCTGACAGGAGTTCCATAATAGTCAACCTGTAATCACATATTCTCAAAGCTTTTCCGAGAAAGATACAAAGCACTATGATGGACTGCTAGCAGCAGGATTCCATGAAAATTGTACAGAAGTCATCTTGTCTTCCAAACGATGTATATGGAGCACATTTATTTCAAGAAAAAAAAAGTCTTAAACAGCTTTTGGTGACTTGGGTAACAACCATTTTCTTGCAATAATTTGAAAAGACAGAGATCAACTATAGAAGAAATCATTCTTCACTTTAAGGGGTAGAACACCCTTCGAGAGAAACTTGAATAAGATTGGAATGTGGAAAAATTTTCTATGAATTTTTGTGCTTCATGATAAGAACTTTCGAGTTTGTTACTCATGCACCATATGAATTGCTGTAAAAATGACTCCATAGTTTTAGCTGGCAGCATCACGCAGGATTATCCACTATCGTGGCACATCTTCATTTTCACATAAAGTAATCCACAAAACAATCAGCAATGTGTTTACACAGACATGCAAAAGGATTCATACCTCGATTTTATCCAACATGGAAGGATTGGCTCTTCCCGTCCTCACAGAATTAAAATTCGTTCGAACTGTTTCAATGGTTTTCTCCATCCTTTCCTTCTGACAACAAACAATATTCCCAGTGATTATCAAATCAAAACGTTTAAAACAAATTTTTTCAAAGATGAGTAAAACCAAACTCACAGCATCTTTCTCAATAGACAATTTCTCTGCTTCGATTTCTTCAATTGTCGCACATCTCACCAACCCACTTCTAAATCCCACAAAGAAGCAAAACATTCCATTACGAAACCCAAAGGACAAAGAATTTATCCGTACACTAACATTGTCTAATCAGATAGGAAGCTATACTCGCCTCTTTCGTGTTAACCGTTCCACAAGAATAGGTCTGCCGCTAAGCTTAACGGTGAAGTGACTTAAACCAGCGTAGTAAGCCGCAGAGCTACACAAATTGTAACGGGCTCTGAAAGTAACATTGGCACGGCCAGGAAACGAACCTGTAAGAACAAATAATTTTCTTTAAAATGTCTCATTTCCATGCAAACAGGTCAACTAAATGCTGGAACAGTGAAGTACCCGAGAGGGAGAGGAGAATTTTGCGAGGGCTTGAGGTGGGGTTGAAGATGGAACCAATCGGTGAAGCCGAAGACGTCGCCATTGAAGCGCCACAGCAAGAATAGAGTCTAAAGGAGTGAGTGCAGCTGTGGCTTTTGGATAAGAACTTTCTAGGCGACCGCGACTGCTTGGCTGCTGAGTTGGAGTGATTTCAGACTTCTGACAGAATTACCTCTATCTTGGTTTGGATAGGTTAGGTTTTGGGCCTGGCCCGACCCAAATGACACAATGCAGCCCAACACACAAGGCCTGATATTTTCTATCTTCATTCAGCCTATTTTATGCTTATGATTATGAAACCCAAATTACCATACAGTTGAAGTCGGAACTACAACACTAAAGTATACCATTTTATTTCTTAGTGGTGCCAGGAAGTCCCTAAAAGGGAGCATTTGAAGGTTGTGAGCTTGAGTTACTATAATTCATCAAGAAATCCGGTTTTTAAATTCGAATCTTCCCACAATTTTTTAAAAAGGAATCTTCCAACAATTATACATTTGAATCTATTATTTACCTTGAATCTGATGTGATTCTTCTAATAATTTGTTAAATTATGTGATTTATAAATTATTTTATATATTTATAAATATTATATATATTATAAATAATAGTTACTTGAAAAAAATAAGAGTTAAAAAATCACCGACCCCTAGAGTTTGATAAATAATTTCAAAACTATCAATTAAATCCTTATAATTTCAAAACTATCAAATATGTCCTTATATATTCAAAACTATCAAATAGATCTTTAAATTTTTCAATTACTTTTATTCAATAATCTTCCATTATTTCTATCTTACGTAGACTAATGGTATGTCTACATGGCATATTGAGAGATATGTAGCAATGCCATGAAATACTAGACTATTAAGTGAAAGTAATTTCAAACCTTATGGACTTATTTAATAATTTATCAAACTATAGGAATTTAATTGATAATATACTAAGCCGCAAGGACCCAAATAATTTTAAACCCAATTAATAATAATAATAATTGTTAATAATTAAAAAATATGTGTTGTAAATATTGTGTTCTTTTAATAAAGTATATAATTAAATTTTAAAAAATTTTAAAAATCATACAAATATTTTATTTTTTACAAATTCAATATCTATGATACTGTATATATGTGAGAATAATGCAAACATATTTTCGTGCAAATAAAATAATAATAATTATTTTAAAATAATAAAAATTTTGAGTTGAAAATAGTTTAGTTTAAGTATAATTTTATACAGGGTTAATAGTCATTGATGTTATCAACCTTTATACATTTTTGCAGTTAAGTGATCAAACTTTTAAAATTTTCAATTGAGT
>JAOXYD010000009.1:9415081-9430860 GCA_028565735.1 Pinacopodium congolense | reverse complement strand
TCTTCTATAATCTCAAGTGCCTCCGTTAGAAAAGTCATAATGTTATCTAATCAACCAAGTTTTTTTCTTTTATTACGAGAAATTCCTTTAAGTAAGTGTGTATTTAATAACTTTTTCAATATGCCTAATAGCAGTTTTATTAAAATTAAATTAATTGATTAATTCATAATTTAAATTCTAACCACGAGACTAACCTTATTTATTGACCGTGAATCCAAACAATATGCAAATTTTATGTTTAGTAATCCGAAGTCCTCAGATTCCAATCTAAGGCCTCTTAACATTAAAGGCAATTGGGGGTCCTTGACTATGACTGAATCAGTTTGGTGGGGATGAGAGATGAACCGAACACAAAGGCCGAAATCAATGGCTAACAAAGGGTTGCTGAAATTGGCCATAAATAATATTACCTATTGCATTAAACATTGCTCCCTTTGAGACCCACCAAAAAGGAAAACGTCTTCTAGAGTAAACCACACCCACCCTTTTGACGATACTTCTAGTTGTGAGTACACTCTAAACCACGTATAAGGTAAAAAGGAATCATATCCCGTTGCGGTAGCCACCGTCAAATTTCCAACTTCAACCACCAGGAAAACATATAATAAAATAGGAAGAAGAAAAGTATACATTTTTTTTATTAGTATCAATCAATAACTGTAGCCTTCTCCATTAACTTTCTAAAACGCTGTTTTTGGTGGGTAACTTTGATGAGCGAAAACAAAAAAAGTGACATAAATATTGCCTCCTACTTAGCTTATTGCACTAGAACGGGCCCCTGTTTTTTACTCTTGTGATCTCTATATTGCTAGCCTTTACGATATTTCACCACATCTATGCCGACGAATACATTTTTGTGTTAGGTAGAATATAATCTCCCACCACTTGGGCTCTTTTCTTATTTGGTTTTCTGATAATGACACCGACCGGAGACGAGGTTCAGAGCTTAACCAAAGCGTAGCTTAGCCAGCCATTGTCCTGGTTGATTTGGACCTTTGAATACTCTTGCAAGTGCTTAAGAAAACAGTCACAGATGGTATTAATATTATTTTTTGCTATCATGGGAATTGAGTACTATTGTAATAAGGATGAAGATGGAGGGGGAGGGGACCCCAAACGTCAAATATAGCAATATGAATTTATATGGAAGAAAAATCTATTAAGGCCTTGTTTGGTATTATTATCATTTTTTATTTTTGTTCTTATTTTTAAAAACACAGAAACTAATAAAAATAGGACAGAAATTGAAAAAGACAACATATTAATATAGTACAGAAACCTAAAAAATAACACAGAAACCAATAACAATATCAAATAAACTAATACACATACATAAAAATAAAAATAAAAAACAGAAACGAAATTTTTTGTTATATAATTCATGTTTTATAAGGATATAATGATCAACTAGCTGTGACATCTTTTAGCTAATCCTTATTAGTTATTATTCCTTGGGAAAAAATATATAACATTTGCCAAGATTTATTTATTTTTTATTGTGCTTACGAGTAAGATATCTTTACACCTAAAAGGATCAGGGAACTTTGTAAATTAGAACTAAACATCTGCATATTCATCGTACAATATATTAAAGAACTCTATAGTAACTAGAGAATTTTACTACATGACCGTTTTTTACTACATTTTGTAGAAGTATTCAACATATAAATCAAAGTTTACAAAAATTAAATATAAAATAGAATTACTATCTCCATTTTTATTCTACTTTGTTATTTCTAATCTTTGATTATCACATTATTTTTACATATATTTTTTTAAGAATTCATTTTTTTCAATCCGAAACTTGTAGATTGAATATGCAATTTTCTTTATGTGATTATGGGAACAGATAAATATTTTTTTTGATATAAATAGATATGAAAAATCAAATTACAATGAAGTATATCATAATTAAGAAATTCTAAACCATATCACACTTAAACTTATGATGCTTGTTACCGCATATTTTTACCTACCACATTAACTATATCTGTCTTTCAACATAGAAGTATTAAATCTCTATTTTAAAATGAAATTACAAAAATAAAAAGTCACTCCCCTTGCCCTATCAAATAAATCCTTCAACTTGAAAGTTACAATAATACGTACAATGATAGTAAAAGCTGGCCAGATTCTACCATAGAGTAGCCAGAAAGTATAAACTATTTTTCGAATTTACTGTCACCTCACTTTACACAGTTAACGGTGGAAAATAAAGATGCCCTAGTATCTCTCTTTTCCTCTAAACTAGACTTTTTTCTGACCCCATTTATTTCTTAGCAATGCCTTATCATTTGTCTTCTTTTACTAAAAGTAGATTCCTTGGCCTAATCAACTATCAAATGTATTTGAACTAACTTTTACGTGTTATATTAAGTTTGCGTAATATTGATGAAATTACTACTTAAGATTACCTTTATAAAAAAAAATGATAAAATTATCAAGTTTTACAATTTAAAGAAAGATTCCCCTTATTTGATTTTAAGAAGTTTCTAAAATTAAAATTAAATCACACCCTTATAATTTTGGATATACACTTTTTCTAGTCACAGTTAAGAGTATTTTCGATTGAATTTATACATAATCTAAACCAGGTTTCTTATAAGGTCGATAATCAAGTTCTAACTTGTGAAATGAATATGAAACAAATAGAAGTTTAGGTATTGAATTAGAATAAGCAATCGCTTTAGCATTCCGAATTGCGTTCTTTAACTTCATTTACTATGTATTCCTGGTATACGAAGATGTCATTTGACCTTTTATTACGCCATGTCTCCAGAGCCAGTCCTGTCACAATACATTTACTTGCAAGCTGTACTATTATAAAGAAAATATAACAAACCCTCATAGGCTATAGCTATGATGCTTCGTGTAGCAAAAGGCTACTGAGGGCTGACATATCTTATAATTAATTGGCAGCTCTATCAGTAGAGACGACCAAGACGACAAAAACTAGAGCGAAGTGGGGTGTGACTGAGAACGTAAGCTTCAGTGGTTGGTGGGTGAAGAAATTGTTAATAATGATCAAGGTATCTTGATTTAATCATTATTTTTAATTTAAGTCTTAATCCTTAAAATCTCTCTTTTTTAATATTTTATTAATCATTTTTATTAAGACTCGCATAATATTTTAATGAAAATATTTCATATAATCTAAACTGGGAACACATTATTTTATATATTTATTTCCAATTATGTTGAAGTCACATAAATCTTTTGTCAAATGTATTAACAAATTGTTTAATATAAAGTAATTAAAAATGTAAAAATTAAATTAAATTATTTAATAAAATGATATTAAATTAAATTGTTAAAATTGTATTCGTCTTTATAAAAAATTAGGAGGTTGTGTAACGTTTGAGTGACATTTACCGAGTTATCAATCACAGAAGCAACTAAGATTAAGACCCAAGCTATACTCCATATTCCAATGAATCAAAGCCATTCCTACCAAACCAAGCATCAAGGCCACTTTGAACTTTTATCTCAACTAGAACATAACTTTCCTCCACGCTTCCATGCCCCATACGTGTCATTCTGTAAAATTTCGATAGAATTCTAGAATTTGTTTAGTTGAGTTTTGATTTTTAATTTTGATTTCTTGTGTTTTAAATACAAAATTAAAAAAGAAAATATATTAATATAGTACAAAAATAAATAAAAAATACAATAACCAATATAAAAATACAACAATTGCAACTCACAACCCAACTAAACATCTCCTAAATTTATAGCATTATTAAAAACTGTATAAAGTTTTGTGTAACTAAACTGGATTAGTGCTTTTATCCATGTGTCCACTAGATAAAACAAGAACATAATACTGATTAAACTCAACACAGCACATTAACACTCGTTGAAGGAATTATAATTAGATATTAGGGCCGATTAGAATAGAAAAACAAATATATATGTGACATTATTAGAAAGAAACCAAAACTCACGTCATCAAGCATATTTTGACAACTTGGTCCTTGGCCAGGCATAATAAGACTCAACAAATACATCCAATTTTCTGTACTAAGTTGATGTTTAGATGTCCGTTTTAATGACCCTGTCCACGAGAATCCAAAGTACGAAACAAAATTTCCTAGGTAAGCGGTAGGTTCGAATTAAAACCCACAAATCGGTTTATGGATGGGTAAATCTGGTGTAGTTTTCTTGATTGATCTTTATGAGGCTTAAAGGGAAAACTACATATTGTTAATGATTTTGTAGAAGTTTACTGTGAAAAAATCAATTGACTGCGGCACTATTTACGGATGCATAAGACTGAATTAGGAATTAAAAAAAAGCGAATATAAATTTCATAATCAAATTCGTATTTATAATACAAAATTTTCAGAAAATTTTTAATAAAAAATATCAATTTAGTAGTTCATTCGTTGTAGTTTCAAAATCTATTATGATAGCCGTCGTTCTTTGTATCGTCTCAAAACTCATTATTGATGTGACTCTTATGTTTCTGTTTTAATAAAAAAAAATATTACCGTACATATTAAGAGGTGGATTATGTATACATTACCTTGTATTGTGGATGTATAAGCATAAATTTTGTATCATTTAAGGCAAAGAGCTCCACTCTTTTTCCAAGGTACTATCCAAAAAAGCTGGAAAAAGTTACTAGGAGGTCGTTTTACTCGTGTGAAGACAGGGAAAAGATAGGTAGAAATAAAAGATGTTTTAACTACCCATTTGCTCCTACATTAACGCTTCCTAATCCTGCTGTACTTACAGTCTAGTATCTGGTTGTATGAGCTGAGGGTTACTATGTGTACTGGCCTCAATTAGATTATAGTAGACAAGATAAAGTAGAATCACTTACGGGTGGGACAGATTTAATGTGTATTGGAGATTAATTCTACAAGCTATACGTATATCTTTAAATGGTCTAGACGTTAGTCTACTTTTGTTGCATTCAATTGGATATGTTCAAATCGATTCTGATGCAACAGAGTTCGATCATCAAATATCTATGCAAGCTCGTAAATGCTTACCCTCGTACTACAGTAACAGGTTCAACAGGATAGGGAGATTATGCATAGACTAGTTATGTGTGAATCCACTGGACTTAGAGGGTGTTTATATCTTAAAATATATAAATGGATAGGAGCACTTGTAATTCTTTGAAATCCTTACACTGCCCATGTTGTCGGTGTCAGGGTCGCGGTTCTGATGAAGAAGTAGTATACAGGTATCTTACATGCATGCATACGTACTTCTATTCATCTTGCCTAAGAAGACCCATTGCTTGTGATGCCAAAAACATTGTTATAAGAATCCATTGAATAGTCTATAAAACTTCCAAGTGCTGTTGCTTTGTCCTTGGCTAAAAAGACAAGATTTCACAGGATGACAGCTGATTCTGGGCAAGAAAAATTATTGCAAACTGCAAAGGTTACCTCCAATACCTTCCTGTACATACTTAGTCCATTTTCTGGTCACGGATGCTGGGTTTTTTCACTTTGATCAGCGAGATGCGGGTTGCTGACTAGACAGCATATTGTGAGAACAGCGAGAAGTGAACTCCAATCATCACAACCCCATCTTGCCATGTCCCTATATCTTATGAACACGTGTTATATTCCATCTTCAATGTAGAATACGTGCATAAATAATATTAGATTCTGATAAGATCTTGTCTCCTTTGTCTATTTCTTGATTAGTAATCTCTTTTGTGTCATCAAATCGTCCTTCATCTTAAAATAAGAAGGTACGTACCCATCAGATTCCTTTCATTTACTCCGTCTTCCACAAGTTAACGAGTCCTGTTATGAAAAAATCTACCGTGAAAGACCCATTATATATTCTCCTGAGAATCCCATCAGGGGTTCTAAATATGAAGTTAAACGCATAGCTAGTGGGCAATATAGCAAATTAACATATCGTTAGTCACATCAATTACAACCTATCTGGTGATTTAGGTAGCAATTATGCTATTTGGGTGCATAGTTTTCCTTTAATATGTCTATGCAGTGAGGCTCTAGCTCAGGTACTAGCTAAAAACCAAGATAAGGTCCAAAATCCAGTGTTTATGGGGTTTTGTTTGTATTATACTTTAATAATGCTTATCAGAATCTGTGCCTTGCTAGTGTGTCACGAGATTCCATAACAATAAGATGTAGAACAAAAAGAAAGGGAAGCAAGAAACACTGAAAACCACAAGTCTGTCCCTTCTATCGTTCCATTGGATGTCTTATAACAGCCACTCTATCTATTTATTTTCAGTAGATTTTGGCATCTTTTGGGTAAAAAACAAGTACAAACCATTTCTTGTTCCTTCAGGATGTACCAACTTCTGCTACAGAAATTGTCTAGAACTTATCCCTTTTATCTCCATAGCATGCCTCCATTAATATGTCCTAAGAATCCTTAAAAAGCTACACTAATCGTAAATTGATAGAATTAATGACACTAGAATGAAAGATATTGCAAACTTAACAAGTGCCTAACACTGGCTACATCAACAGCAGCAAGAGACACAACAGACGTGATAGGGAAGTCTTTAATATCATCTATAATTACTGAAGTTTACAATCCCAACAAGAAGTTGGCCTAGGAAAAGAAATAAGCGTGAATGCCACAATGTGTTCATGGGATCTTGAGATTCTCATTACATGGCATACACTTGGCACATGCAGACAGCCGCATTATTTGGTTATAACCTGTGCTAGGATTCTTTTATCTGTGTCATAAAATCAATGTGTTCGATGTCTAGGAAATGTGGCCTATCTAGATTCCCAATTGCTCTACATCTAAGGAGATTTTTAGCTGTGATCGTGATAACTAACGAATAATATAAGGAGTACCCGATATCATAAACTATGAACAGTACCTTGGTGGAAGAGACATGTATTATAATCGAATACGTTAACTTCACTCGTTGTTTGAGATAACGTTTAATGTTGTGAATTATAATTTTTTATTGTAATTATTATATTTTTTAATGTTTATATTATATTAATTTTTTAAAATTTTATATTAAAAAATTAAAAAATAAAATCCGACTAAATAAGATACCAAATTTCTATAACGGTGAGTACGAGAGCCAGCTCATGACCAAAAAGACGGGATTATAAAGAGATTGTGTACTTGAGAGATTTTATAGCGACAGATTCAAGTACTGTGTACTGGAGAGATTTTATAGATACCGTACTTGCAGCAGATTTTGTAGCAGGTGGATGTTATTTTATTGGCTACTATGAGATGTGTGGCGTAGGTGTCTGAGCTTACTGTAGCACCACAAGCATTGGGCATCCAAGAACAGTAAGTAGTACACGGTCACATGGCTACTCGCCAAGCTTGGAGGCGTAGCTGGTGAAGGGTTTGGTTTGCCGAGATGGGAAAAATTACGCGGCGCCGTTGGTGGCTGAAAAACAATAGGATAATTAAAATAATACCCTTTTTATAATTCTTCTTGATAATGTATATCAGAATATTATTATTATTTTACTCGACTGAGCATTTGAGGCCATGTAATTGCCCGTGTCAAGATATAACACCTAGCGAACGTACAATTGATTGACTTTTTTGTCATTTATGCGTACGTGAGAGTGAAGGAGACAGTGAAGAATCCAAAAGCACTGCACTCACTAAGGCGGAGAGAGAGAAGAGGGAGGACAAGACCCTTGTGCAGTTAAGAATAGCCGGTAAGGGAATCTGACCCAATGGGAAGGCCTGCTCTAGCTGTTTTAATTATAATATTCGTACGTTTGCAATCACTCATGACAGGTGCTACTATTAGTGACAGTTGGCAACCGACAACTGCCATTACTATGCCTAATGTTCTTATATTTTAGTGTGAGGAGGAAAAAGCTCAGATCCTGTTAGATAACAACGCATTTATTTTGTACTTATTTATAAATTCGTCAAATTTTAAATAAAATACATCTTTATTATATTTTAGATAAAAAGTATTTTTAACCCTAAATTTTTATTCTATATTTAAATTAAATCTTAATATTTTTAAAATATTCAAAAAATAATTATAATATTTTACACCGTTAACTATGACTATGACTGGATCATGCTATAATTTTATGAGAATATTTTTTGCCGTTGGTTCCTCGTTGCTAGATAGACTAGTCCATTTTTTTGTTGTAAGCTCCACACTATCAAATAGACTATACGTGGCATTGTGTGGCCTACTACAAAAATAAGCTAAGATTCTTTTTTTATGTTTTTAAATCGTTAAAATTCTTTTTAAACTTTTTAAAATATTATAATTCTTTTAAATAATTTTTAAAAATTAAATAATTTTAAAATATTTTAAAATGTTAGTATTCTTTTTTAACTTTATGAAAGTTCAAATTTATTTTGAATATTTTAAAACATTACAACTTATCCTAAATTTAAATTAAAATGTTATGATTGAAAAAACACTTTTTACTAGTATAACTTAATATTGTGACTAAGCTAAACATGACATTCTTTTCGATCCGACACAAAAAAGTAAGGTTTCAAGCATGCAAATATATCTTTAAAGAGTTTTATAGATCCATTAGTCAACATGATTTGTATACTGTCCCTTTCTACACAATAGAATTTTACATGCACCATAAATTATAAAGAATGATAACTAGAACTACGTAAGGAACAGACAATGTTGAAATTCCTATTACTTGGTAGTTTAAATTAAGTATAAAGAAAAGATGAGTAATTTTTTACTCTATTAAGATTTCAAATTCATCATCACTGTTTTTTTTGTGTGCCTTTAATTCTATCTATGAATTTTTAAAGGAAAAAAACATGAACCCGCTTATAGGGTGAATCATAACACAAATTAACACAATAACAGTTTTGCAAAAATTTCAACGAACACAACAAAGATGTTCAAAAGGTGAAACCAAGTCTATGATGACTTTTTCTTCTATGTTCACATTCATATTTATGTTCAGGTCTCAAAGAAAAATAAGAAGAGTAAAAAGAAAGACAAAGATAAGCGTTGGTTTTAGGGTTGTGATTGAAAATTTGGATAAGAATATAAAAGGTTAAAGTATAATAAAGAATATTTAGGTTTACTAATACTAGATATAACAAGCTACCATTGCATTGCACTTTAGAGACCTGATCTTTAATCGACTATGTTTACTTCCTTGGTGCACTAATCAAATTCTCGTCACAAATCTCACTAAGTTTTTGTAATAAAATTTTCATATTTGTGAAGTTAGGTTCAGGTATATATATGAGAAAATAATTGCTAATGAAGTAAATTTGTATTTATGTTAAATGTATTTGTTATATTTTACAATATTGTAGCTTATTTATTAGATTTTACATAATGGCCTTTTCAAAAACTTGCTTTGTATCATTTATACTCATTATAACTTAAAATGAATGTGTCACAATACTTTTAGTGATTGAAGTATATTTTAGTAAAATAAACATTGTAAGAGATATTATAAAAACATCATATTTTTATTAAAATTTGATATAAAAAATTTATTTATTAGTTTTATATAGAAACTAAGAGGAGGGGTGAATTAAGTGATAAAAATTTTATACAAATCACAAAAACACTTTAATTAAATTGCAGAAGTTAGATAAAATATTAAAATGCACAAATAAGATGAAATAAGTTTGTAATATTAAATAAGAATAAGAACGAAATGTAAATGGAAAATTATAACATTATAACTTACAATCTCCTTTTGAAGCTCAAGGATAACCCTTTCTTATTAATTTTCCAAGGTTAAAGAATAACCTTGTCATGTTTTTTTGAAGACTCAAGAATAATCTCACAAGTACAAGACCTTAGTGAGCAAAGGGACTTAATGATCAATGGCAGCACAATAATAAGTCTCACAAGACTTTACTTCACACAAAAAACAATAAGAGGCTTGAAACATTTCTCAATACACACAAAATGACTTAGACTTTCTTAATGTCACTCGTTGATTGTTTCTTTCCTACTAATCCACCAATTTACCGTGTTAATTAGAATCAATTAGCCATTGCAATATATTTTCAACGTTCATCTTCTTCATTAAGGCTTATTACAATTGCAAAATATGATTATTTTTTTTATCTTTTGCTGTGTAATCTTCTTATTCGGTTGATTGATAAGAGATGATCGATTGATAGATCCTCTTAGTTTTTCTCATTTGGTCTACCGGTGCATGGATTCGATCGATTGATGTTTATTCAGTTGGTTGATCTTCTTTAAATGTCAGTAGTTAAAACTCTTTGTCACTTGCTAGACTCCAAACTCTTTTATCTAATGCACTTCAACTTCATTCAAAAATACATATCCTTACAATACACTTAAACAAAAACATTAGTAATAAAAGTGTTTTGTCATCGTCAAAATAAGTTGGAACCTCTTTTGATTCAACAATCTCCCGTTTTGGTGATGACAAAATCACGTGTATTAAACCCTCCCTAAATCCAATAAGAATTCAAGATACACTATAATCAATTTTAAGTTCAACTCCCCCTCAATTCATGCATAAATTAAAAAAATACAAGGAGTATAATATCACACACCTCTCTACCATTTAGAATCACAAAAGGCGTAAACATTCAAATAAAAGATCCTAGTGAATGTTCATCAATTATATTGATTTCTATTTTAATTGTACAAAATTGATCTTCATACCAAGATGTAGTAAAAATATCCGTTAATTAATGCAAAGTATCAACAAACTCAAGTTTTATATCTTTATTTTAAACATGATCTCTAATAAAATGATAACAAATTTCAATATGCTCAGTTTTAGAATGATGAATGGGGTTTTTTGTGAAGTAAATAGTATTATTACATCATATAAGAATTTTGTAAAGATTCAAGCCATATTATCTAAATTGTAGCCTAAGCCACAATACTTGAATGTAATAATTACCAGCAGTTATATATTTGGCTTCCGTCGTAGATAAAGTAACAGAATTATATATTTTTTTTAAACCATGAAACTAATACATTGCTTAAAAAATGACATACACCATATGTACTTTATTTATTTAATAAACTTCCTGTATAATTACATCAAAATAACCAGCTAAATCTAAACATGCATTCCTAAGATACCAAAATCCTAAATGCAATGAACCACTCAAATATTGGAAAATATGTTTAATGGCTAATAAGTGAGATTATTTAGGTGAAGATTGAAAGTGTTTACACGAACACATACTAAATATGATATCAGGTTTATTAGTAGTTAAATATAGTAAATTATCGATTATACCTCGAGATTGATTTATGTCTACTTCTTTACCATCTTCATCCTTATTCAATTGTATGAATTGCCCAAAGGCTTCGTTTGATCCATGTCAAAATGCTTAAATAACTCTTTTGTGTACTTCAATTGGTTGATGAAGATGTTATCCTTCATTTTTTTGATCTGAAGTTCGAGAAAGAAATTTAATTCTTCCATCATGCTCATCTCGAACTCCCTACTTATATACTTAACAAATTCTTGACACAAAAGTTCATTAGTAGCACAAAAAATGATATCATCTACATAAATTTTAATGATTAATAAATAATTTTTATCCTTCCTAATAAACAAAGTTGTGTCTACTTTTCCTTTTTCAAAATCATTTTCAAGTAAAAATATACTTAATCTATCATATTATACTCTAAGTGCTTGTTTTAAATCATATAAAGCTTTTGATAGTTTAAAGTCGTGTTCAGGTGCATCGTGTCTTTCAAAATCAAGGGGTTGCTCAATATAAACTTCTTCTTGTATAAAATCATTTACAAACATTTCAGACAATTTAAAATCTATATAAGATGAAAATACAAGTAAAAGTCTAATAGCTTTTAATCCAGCTACAAGGGTAAAAGTTTGATCGTGGTCTATTCCTTCTGTGCTTTGTTTAATTTCGGCTGTTAGCATTAGTTTCAATTATTTTATTTTATTTTCTAGATTATTAATTCTTGAAATTATTCCTTAAACAAAGAGAAACCTAAAGTAAGTGGTGACTAACTCAATCCTCGTGGGATCGATATCCGTTCTAAACTACATATTACGACTCGTATACTTGCATTTTGATCGTAAAACTAGTTGTTTGTTTTCTAAGCGAACACTGTTATATTCAAAATAGAAGGAGAGGTGTTAGTAGAAAGCAAAAAAGAAAAGACAAGCTGAAAGTGGACACGAAAAGAAAAAAAAGAGAGGAAGTCGAGTTTTTAAGGAATTAATACACAGAACCCTAGGAACAAAGGAGTGCACTAATGGCGAGTTGCTAGTGAGTGGTGCTATCTCGGCTTGGAGTCATGGCTTGGAGTTGCACCACCAGGAGAAGAGCACCACCAAGGGAAGAGCAACACCAGGGGAGGGACGAGTGGCGAGTCGTTGAGTGGGTGGTAGCTGCTAATGGTGAGAGTGGTTGTTGATGGAATCTTGACTTGGAGCGGCTTCAAGTTGGAAGGTGAAGCAAGCCTGGCCGAAGCTTGCTAAGCCGAGTCACGTTCTTCTTGAGCATTTAACAAATTTTTTCAATTAAAACACTATGCATCTATTTCTTTTGTCCGATAAATTCATTTTTAGCTTTCCTTTGTTTATTTTCTGGTCTGAATTTATGCTTGCTTCTTGTGCGAGCTTATCATCATTTTCCTTTAATTTAATTTATTTTATTTTTCAGTTGCTTTGTTCTTTTTTGTCATGGCTGAATACTATGTTTTATTTCTAAGTTTATTTCTTTATTCCTTCTTATTTTATAAAATTTGTTTCCTTATGTTATTAATTTTGTCTTTAGCAAATTTGAATTAAATTTCTTTTCATGTTTTTATTTTAGTTATGTTTTATGACTTGATTATTACTTAAGTTTCAATTTATTTATTTTCAGTTTTTATTTAATTTATATTTACTAGATTTTTTATTTAGAAAGTTAGTTTAAGTTTTGATTAATTAAGTTATAGTTAATTAGTAATAGCTTAAGTAATGTGTGCTTGTGTTGAGTTAAATATCAATTTGTGTTTTTCCTTTATTGCTTTTATTTTTTTAGTTTTTATTTTCTTTTGATTAATTATGATTAGTGTTTACTTAATTTTTTTTCTTAATTTAATTATGTTTAAATAGTTTAGTTTCAGGTTGGAGGATATTAATGAGATTTTAGCTTAATAATTGTGATAATTGATTATGAATTGATTAAGCATTGTGATTTAGGTAAAGATTGCATTGGAATTCCACATAAATGACATGAATTAAAGATTAATTCTTAAGATTGACCATCTTCAGTTTAATTTCTAATTCTATTATTAGGAATGAACTTGTGATACATAATAGTCATGGTGATTTCCATAGCTAACAATAGGCTAATTGAGTTTGACGGTGAACTTAATCAACTTAGCCTAGAATTCTAATTCTCTATGTTACACAATCCGAGCTTGCGAGATTGTGCCTTAGGCTAATCGTTCTCTAGTTGTTAATGTTATCAGGTCGTTAAATCTAAAGAGCTTATTCTAGGTTGCCTCGTGATTAGGGATAGGTTTTCTTTCATATAAGACCTATCTAAAAATGGAGAAACTGAGGGTTTGAGAGCCTATTTGAACCTATAAGCTAGCATCTTACACCAATCGCAAGTTATCTATTTCGATGATCAATTATAAGTCTATAATTCCTGATATATCTTCTACCTAACTTTTTTATTTCTTGTTTGTTTCTTCTTTGGTTGTCTTTGTTTCATCAATTATCTTTAGCATTTAGTGTTGATGTCTTTGATTCTAAGGGTTTTGGTTTCTTTTTGACAACATTAAATATAGCAATTCACTCTAGCTCTCTGTGGGATCAACCCTAACTTTCCCTAGCTACTTAGTTAGGTAGGTTAGGTAATTTTATTATTTGGTAGCTTACGACGAGCTCACCACTAAGTATGAAATGAATTAAAGGCATTTAGTCCTTAATAGTCAAAATTAATCAGATAACATTTCAAATTGCCATAACAATTGAATTCAAATGAATGCATGAATAATAAAAGGATCAAAATCGAAAAAAAAATTTCATAATTTATAAACTACGATGAAATTGATGATAAATCAAATTACTATCAAACAAACTAAACTCAAGTGATAAATAGATAAATCCCTCCCCCATACTTAAAGGAAACATTGTCCTCAATGTTTACAATAAGAAATGAAAAGCATAATCTAAGAAAGAAGGGAACGAAAAACACCCGTATGATAATCAATTGAAGATCCGATAGTGCACTGAAATGAACTTATAGGAATTGAAAGAAAAAGATAAATAACACAGAGAAATAGAAAAAATGAGCTCCACTCGTATAAATGTGAAAATCAATACATTAAGGAGAAATAAATAGTAACAATAGTCATCAGATCCAACGAAAAAAATAAAAGAACCCAAACTACGAAAGGGAAATCTATACTATGAAACTGAAACAACAAAAACAACTGAAACAACAAAGAGGAAAAACCAAACAAACTAATCATCGGCATCCCTGGAACACTGATAGTCCTCTAAGCTCTTAACTCGAGCAGTTAACTCATCGACCTAGTGCTGAAGGCCATCAAACTGATGAGTCATCTCAGAGAATAAGGCAGTACAAAACTCAAAGACCTCATAACTGAGTCGACCCTTCATGTTGATCACGTATTACATCATTTCAATATGAGGATCGTCCGAAGATGGTGGGACAACATTAGGTGAAACACATCTCGGGCGAGGCATATTCTGAGTAAAGTCAGATGAAGCCTCACCATCTCAACCTCAGTTACCTCAGGTGCCACAGGGGTAGCAGCATCCTTAGTTACCTTCTTTATCTACCACCCATGCCTAAAAATGAAACTCCATTGCTTCAATAGAGCGACATTGATGATTACCTTGTTATATGCATTTTCAACCTCTTCTGACTCCAAAGGAACTCCAGCATCCATAAAAATCTTCGTCCAAAAGCAAGGAAAACTGAAATTCTCGATGGCCCTCTTTACCTTGACCACATCCCGCATACCAAGAATAATGAAACCAAATAACGGTATGCCAGAAATAGCTTTAAAGCCTTGCAACATCTTATATAGCAAATACACATCTACCACCTTCATCTCATTCAATCTACTAGCCCTAGAACAAACATTAGAGCTAATAAGGGCCACAATAATCCTCTCTCAGACCCCTAAGTTCAAGATGGTAAAACACCTACTATTTCTAGTCAGTGTTAAGGCTTCCCTTGCAGCAAGCACAGCAAATGATGGATCGGTAGAAACCGAATCGCCATGCAAATAATCCATAGTCTTCACATAAACATCGTCCTCATCCAGTACTCCCAATAAAGTTAAAATATAAGCACAATTTAAAAGAATAGGGATACCTCGCACCGTTAAGCGAACCTTAATAGTCTCAAAGTCATCCTTGTCTTCGATGTTCGCGTAAAAATCATGAACTAGGTTAGGATAAAATGAACCTGAAAAGGTCACAACCGTCTCCCAACCGATACTCCTGAATACTCTAGAAAGATCGAACTAAGCATCGATATCTGGATGGATCAGCCTTTTCTCGATAAACGAGTTGCTTCGATGTGCTTAATAGTAGTTAAAGTTGTCGACACTCGTAAATCGGGAAGGGTCATATGTCAAACGTGTCCTTGGTGGTGCCATTGACGCTAAATTGTTTAAAAAATACACCGGAATAGTTTAGAAAGTTTAATTAAATTTAGAAAATTTTTCTGAAAAATTTTCGAAAAAATCCCTAATTTATTTCAAAATTTTCAAAATTTTGGTCAAAACGATAGGCTTTAAAATTAGTATCAATGGAAAGCTTATGAAATTATGAACACAATGATACCAAATTTCAATTGAATGGATGCCTAGATCAAGAGAA
>JAOXYD010000009.1:9382118-9395440 GCA_028565735.1 Pinacopodium congolense | reverse complement strand
ACTTGATCCTAAAGATAAGATGACCTTTTGTATAATATATAGGGAAATTAATTTTGTTAGTTTGGAAAAGATTGAGGGAGACCCCATATCTCCTTACATCTTTACTTTGGTGATGGAAGTCCTTACAAGGTATATAAGATTAATGATCTTACAAGATAGCTGGTTTAAATTTCACTCAAAATTCTAGAAGCTCATAATTATAAGCTTGATGTTTGTAGTTGATCTGATTCTTTTTTCTAAGGCCAATGATCAATCTTTTAGCTTGCTAATGACTCTATTAAACACCTTCAAATCCCATTCTAGTCTAGCTATCAATCTCGACATAAGCTTTATGTTTTTATCTGTAAGTTCTCGATAGGATAGGGATTGGCTAGAAATTATGTCTAGAATTAAGGTGAAAGAGTTTCCAATCACCTACCTTAGGATTCTTATTTCCATTAGAAGACCATCTTACAAGCACTTATAACCTTTAATTTAAAAAATTCACCAGAGAATCTCTAATTGGTGCAATATAAGCTTGACTTTTTTTGGAAGACCACAACTAATTAAGTTTGTTCTGAATAATCTGTATATATATTGGATCTCTCATTTGATTTTCCTTAAACATATTGTTCAGTCCGTCATTAAGTTGCTAAGGAACTTTCATTAGTTAAGAACTATAGATGAGAAAGCCATCCTAAAGATCAAATGGTCAGATGTCTGCTCACTTATTAAGGCCGGAGGTATGGGTATTATTCCTCTGAAAATCTTTAATAAATGTAAATGATGAAAAGGTTTTTGGGACTTTTGAATGATAAGCAATCCTTATAGATCAAGTAGGTCCGTTCTCATTATATAGAGAGACATGAATGTATATGGAAAGCTTCCCCTAAGCCCTATTCATCGTGGAAAATGAACTGCATCTTCAAACAGAAAGATACTATCAAACTACTATCAGAAGACAGGTCAGGAATGGCATGGAAACCTCTTTCTAGTTTAATCCTTCACTACCTTTTCAACGTATTGAAAATATAAGTGAATTTCTTGGACTTAAAAGAATCATACCAATCAACATCTCAGTCAAGGAGGATTTAAACAACTTCAAGATGCATTTAACAGCCTATGTAAATTCCCTAGCTGCACAGTGTATCTTAAACCAATCTATGCACAATGAAAGGAAGGATAAATGGCTATGGCTAAGAACTACTAATGGTAACTTTATAAACAAATCTTGCAAATCATTCCTTAATCCTAAAAGGCCTAAATTTAAGTGGAGTAATTGATTTGGTTTAAGGAATCTCACCCCTGGGATTAATTCATACCATGGTTAGCTTTAATAGGCAAACTAAACACACGGGATATGTTAAGGAGGTTCCTGAATGTCCATATGATTTATTATTTGTGTAAGAATGAGAATGAATTTATTAACCACTTGTTATTTACTTGTCAGTTTTCTAAAAGCCTATAGGAAATAATTATATAGCTTTTCTCTATTCCAAATGGTTTTAGCTGTTGGTTGGACTTGATCAATTGTGTTATAATAATAAAGCTAGCTATAAGGGGGATAAGAAAGTCATTAAACTTTATCTAAGTTACACTACATATCACTTCTAAATGGAGAGAAATTAGAGGATTTTTCACAATGAAAAAGGGGAATTATCCCAACTATATGACTTGATTAAGAGGATAAGACTACATATACTTTCTTGGAATATTCATATCAATTGCATCCAAACCATGAAACTTAAATGATGCTTTTTATAACTCTATTCAACAAGGAAGGGGAATATGATTTAAGCATAAATGATGCTTTTTATAACTCTATTTAGCAAGGAACAGGAAAATGGTTGAAGCATACAAGGATGATTGTCCGAAGATGGTTTTTCTCCTATTTTGCAATTGATTCTAGAAAGTTAATATGTCTTTATAACTCCTTTTTGCAAGAAGTTGAAACAAGATTATTGCATACTAGGCTGGAGGAGTTAATCAATAGTAAAAGCACTACACTTATCCACATACTACTCTGAAAAGACTTTAGTTTTTCAGTTCAAAGCTTCTTTACTCCGCTTGGGATTATCTTTGTTTTTGTATGTAGGATGTATGCTTAATACATCCTACTTTTCTTGGTTGGTTATGTGGTTTCTTCTACTCGTAATTCTTTATTCTATTAATTCAATTCTTTTGATTTTCCAAAAAAAAATACATATCAAAATTATTTTTATATTATACTATAGTTTTTTAATAAATAATAATTTTCATATATATTTGTGTATATATATATTTATAATTTCCATGATACTTTATAGGAGATACTTAATATGCATATATTTAAGATAATTAAAATTTTCTAATTTAATCATTTTTATGTTTGTCAATTTATTATGAATTTTGTAAATAGAAATTTAGTATCTAATGGATAATCTACATGAAGTGCAAAATAGATAAAATATGTTAAGAAATGATAATATTTTCATATATATGAACTAAATGATTAACTTAAAATTTGTAAATACTTGATGTGTATATAGTTTGAAGCATTAACAATTAATCATTTTCAATATTTATGAACGAAATTTAAATTTGATAATTAGTATTTATCATTTCAAATTTTAATATTAATTAATTTAATATATATTTAAAATTAAAATTATTCTTGTCAAAATATACCACATGTAAAATTTCGATGAATATATATATATATATATTATATTTCAATTTTCAAGTCATCTCATTTATTTAAAAACACTTAGTTATTTAAATTATTAAAAATTATCTTGCAATTGTAAAATTTTAAAAGACTTTGTATTAAACATCCTCAAGACTGTTTTATCAAAAACCACATGTAATTAAATATTGCTAACTAAGCTCTATCTGAACAGATTTTTGTTAAATAATTTTGACAAAATCTTAATAAAATTTTCTTTTTAGAAATTTTAATATCACAAAATATTTTTAAAATAATTAAATTATAAAATATTTTGTAAAAAAAAGTAATACCACAAAAAGAATTTGTATCTTTTATCCACCCTTAATTATATAAACTCCCTTAGATGAGCGAGTAGAACCATTTTTAGTAGACATTATGTTTAGGAATACAAGTATCAAATATTTTAATAGCCATTTTATTTCAATGCTAAATTTTAAAAAATTTTAATTTAATAACAAAATTTTAAATTCAAAGGTTAATTCGATTAATTATTTACTAATATAATTAATAGAACATTGATGTATATATGACATTAGTATATATCACATAAATCTCTACGTAACAAAATCTACACATACAAACATCCACATGTAAACAAATTGAGGGTTGAAAACGTGTGAGAATTTAATCGTTTCATTTAAAAGGGAACAACTGAATGTCTACGGGCATTCATTTTGTCACATACGAATTCATATAACATATAAATAACTAACAGAATCAATTCGTTTAAAAGGGAATAACTGGATGTCTATGTGCATTCATTTTGCCACATAAAAATTCATGTAACATAAATAACTAACAAAATCAATCTTTTTGACCTAAGGTCAAAGAATTTTAGAAGTTTACAAAATCTCAAAAAATTAGACATTCGTACGTCTATTATTGCTTATGTTTATGGTGTACCACTATAGAGTTGGCTCTATAGTAATCGCTGGCATAAGATTATAGATTATAGTCAGCACAAGCATAACAACGGAACAAATCATGCCAACAAGAGCACTGACTTGAAGAAACAAGAAAAGAAAGAATGCTGGTTTAATTTACACAAAGCTTTAAATGTAACACCAATGAGTATGAGAATTTATAGATTATAATTTATATGTACACTTCTTCCACCAACAAGTGAAGTTTCCAAAACTAGGATTCCTATGATTGGATTTGCAGAGGTAGAAAAATAGCAGCAGTTCCTAAATCTACCTAACCGGAAGAATTCTTTCTTGCATTGTAGGTACGAAAAGCTGCCAATCCAATAACAGCAGAAGCAGCTCCAACTGTAAATTTAATGGTGAATCCAGATCAAGTCAATCAAACTCAATCCCGAAGATATTAAATGTAACAGTCAAACAAGGCATTGAGAGCAAAATAGATGTGAGTTTTGAATTGCGGAAAAACCTGACATAAACAGGAGAGAATGATATACAAGCTGGCGAAATTGCTTGTGCTTCCTTCCATTCTCAGTTTCAGGAACATTCAAATGAGGTTGTTGAGCGGCATTTAAAATTCTAGAGAATATGTTATTTAGATCTCCAATTTTCGTGCTGAGAGGAATAGGAGGGTGTATCCCCAACTCCTTACAAACCTAAATGCAGTTTGAACCACCGTAAGAGTAGTATCAAATAATTCCACTGATAATAGTAACCAATTGATAATAGTATCAAATAATTAATTAGTTTTATGTACCACTAATGAATCTTGAACTGCCATTGGATATGGATCCAAGTCATCCTTAGCAGCAACAAGGAGACAAGGGACCCCGTAACCACTTTCCTCTCCTTGTCTAGCTACATCCATAAGTAGTTCCTTCGACCTTTTCCACGAGTACTTATCAGAACTGCAGAAGGGATTAGAATTACACCATTGGTGCGTAAATTATCAAGGAAACAAAAGTAGAAAGAATCGAAGGAAGCTTGATACACCAAAGACATCAATATTCATTCAGGATAGAATCATGTTCAACTTTTTGAGTTGGAAAAAAGAAAGTGGTATAGAGATGAAGAGTTCACTGACATTTCATGTGCCACCGACAAGGTCTGGGAAGAGGATGAAGGTGCCAATTAAATAATAGTGTAATGAGAGGAACAAAAAACGTATGTACTGAATTACAAAAATTACATCCCAGGGTGTCAAACGAGACACTTTTTCCCCAATCACAAGAACTCACCTGTCAAAGACAAATACAGCAACATCACAAACTGCCAAAGATTCCTTATGGGATAGAAACTTTTCCACTCCATCTTCTGGTATTTCTCGCAAAATAAGAATCTTATTACTACCCTGTAAGCAATTAAATGGAAAAGATCACCACTGAGCTTAAATTTCGGATATAAAGAACTATATTTACTTCCCAAACAATGATCAACAATCTTGTGAAGTTAGAATGAAATTGTAACTCACTGGGAAACATGTTTCTACCAATTGAACTCACCCCAAGTTGACCAACTACATTTGTTGCATACTGTTCATCCACTGTTTGATTGTAATTTCCTGAGAATGGCCTGGAGTCAGAATGTGCATCATAAGATTTAGTGTTACTTAGAGAGGACAAAAGAAATGCCCACAAATATTAAAGCATAATTAGATCTTCCACGATGATTCACAAAGATGATAAAGCTCTAATCGCAACTAACAACAAGCAGAACAGTGCCAAGTTGCTGGCAAGCATATCGATACCTTCCCAAGAAAGAACCCAACAGGGTAGATTTTCCAGCTTTTTTGGGACCAAAAACTAAGCACTGGAAAACATTTCTCTCAGTCTTTTGCTTCTTACGATCAACTGATCTTCTCCGAGTAACATGGACTGCAGAAGCAGGATTTCCACCATATCCAATGTATATCAAATTGGCCAAACTATGTTGTGGATCTAGTAGTGTCATAAGGGCCCACTGTAAAAACAAGTTTAAAAGTGATAAATATGTCATAGACGAACATTAAAATGCCAACAAATGAAGCAATTCGCCAAATAAATAGTTTTACATAGCTAAGGTCTTGCAAAGGCAGAGGTTCTTCTATGTGGTGGACTATTAAGGGTGACAAAGACTTGAGAGATGAAGGAACAAGAATTAAGACTTGTTCTGAATCATATTGGAGAAATCATACCTGATCTAGCATTATAACATAACAGGAGGAAATTTACAATTTCTAAAAACATTTCAAAAGCATACAGGCAGATGAATCTCCATAACTTATTGTAGAATGCAAAATTCAAAGTATCAAATTATCATATACTCATAAGCATTCACACTAACCCTAAACATGCTACAAGTTTGTTGTTTGAAGCCTCACATCTACTCCAGCACAAAACCACAATGAAATAAGAAAGGAACATGAAACATGCAAAACAGCTGGAATTATTGAGTGACAAAACACTGGGATGTGGTAGGCACCTGGGAGGAACAAAAATTTTAACAAATGACATAGAAGTTCATACCTCAGAAAGGAACCCCTTAAGAGTTAAATTTCCGCTCGTCGTTCTCTCTGCAGCATCCTTGTAAGGAGCCTCATTCCAAGGACTGAAATACACAAATGTACAACACATTTAGAGAACATACTATTTAAGAACCAGAGTTACCCATATCAAAAACCAAACATATAACATAAATGATACACCAACTTGAAATTCATATGATTTAGCTCCAACTGAAAATAGACCCAAAAAAAAAAAAAACGAGAGATTGCAGATGGAAACTTATCATAGACCTTTTTACAAAATGTTATATCCTGCTGAGTGGTTCCTTACAGATGGCTTTGTAATTACATGAACAAACTGTTTAACTATCTTTGACAACATGAATTTTTTTTTTTGTAATGAAATGTCAAAATGCATTATCATGCTAAGAATCCATTCAACCCAAAAGCTTAAGTTGTTAGGTCAGGGACAAGAACGGTTCAAATGCTTTAGCAACATAAATTGCCACTTAAATGGTATAGAGAGATAAGATTCCAGACAAGCTATACAAAATGAGGATACACACCATAACATTTATAATCCATAAAGTAAATAAATTTTAATTGATAGAGATTAGTCATATATCTATTAACAATGCACCTAGCAAGTAACAATTAGCATCTTTGGCTGAAAATTGTACAACTACGTGTTTCAAAATCAACTCAAAAAAGCTTTTCCTGGAGCATTTTAAAAAAAGTAGAAAATCCATAGCGAAAACAAAATAAGATGGGCAGACTTACTTATCTGGAGCAGTGGAAAATAATTCATCAAGCTCGGTAGGACGTAGGGCTCCATGCTAGTAAGTGTGAAGGTAAAGATATGATCCAAGTTTTAAAAAATGAAGAAAATAATAATTTTCATGAAGAAACAAGAATCTAGTGAAGACAGATACATACATTATCAATATCAAACAGTCTAAAGATCCCGCGCAGAAACTCAAAGACATCAGTAGTTAGCTCTATACTCTGCAAGATGACAAATGAAAAATAATATTACCACAATTAAATAGAGATGGTCTCAAAAAAACAGAAGCTGTCATGTAACAGTAAAAAATATAAAAGAAAATTAATGTCCATAAGTGAGAAAAAAAATTAAAGAATACGAAGTCATGTATCATGAATCCATCAAAAAAGGAGAAAAAAATAAGAGCAGGGATAAAAAGTGAAGTTCTGGACAAATCTTACGAAAACTTGTCCCACCTGATCAGAAGCATGCTTGGATGGAATTGGAAGAAGATCATCTCTAAGTTTTAATTCATCATCATAGCCAAATTTTCTCAGAACAGCCCAAGTTGTTTCAAGACGTCCTTTATCTATAAAAAGAGCATGGAGAAACAGGAACCCTTCAAGAGTAAGACCCAGGTCATTAACTCCTTCTTTCTTCTTTTCTTGCACAACTCTTTTCACGCGCTCTAGTTCAGCAGGTTGCAATGGAGTATTAAAACATTTAACCTGCTAACAATAACCAAGTAAACTAAACAAAGCCAGTGGGAAAAAAGGAAAAAAAATAGCAAAAAGGAACTAAAAGCGGAATAACCTGGAATCCATTCAACTCTGAATCATTGAGTGCACCATCCATGTCAAGATCACAAAGAAGAAATATCCTTTTTAGCGCCCTCACACATCGGGGCTTTAGGACTTGACTTTCTTGGTCAAACAATGGGGCTGTTGGATGAAGTACAGCTTTCTGAGCATAATAGAAAACATCTGGAACCTACGAAAAATTACCCTCAACTTTCATATTGCCCAGATGTTTATAATATAATTGACCACATCTGAAATTTTAAAATTTTTGTTTCCAGCAAACATAAAAATGAAATGCCTAAGAACAATCAAGATACAAAAACTACCCAACTTTAATTTACAAGAGAAAAATATGAGACAAGAAAACAAGTTATCTGCACGTGTGAATTAGAAATGTTCCCATCCGATCTTGATTGCTCTAGTGACTTTCTCATGTTCATGCCTTGCCATATAGAAGACCCAGTTAAGTTCTCCTCCCTCCTTAAGGCCTAAAGTATCTAGCCCTCTTACTAAATTTACAATTAATCCCCAGATATAAAGAGGAAGAAAGAAGTAAACTTAGGAAAGCTTTTGTGAGTTAGAAAAAAGTCTAGTATCAAAGAATAGAAGATCAAAAACTGTATAGCAACTCAAATACATCAACTCTCAATTATCATGGGGAATGTACAGTTACTACCTGCATAAGTGTGACTGCAGAGCACTCTATACATGTCTCAATCTCCCTATACATTTGCATAATTGGACCAATGACTTGCTCCAAAGCAATTGGCTCATTCTCATCTCTTAAATCTAGCTTGCACCCAACCACAATTACAGGTACATTCACCTGAACACCAATCCAAAAATATCCAAACTTCAGCCAGCAACACAAAAATAGAATGTGCCGACAAACTTAGTTAAGATAACTGAAGATGAAATCAAAACAGCGAAGCACCTCTAATCGACGGAGCTCCTCAAGCCAAAAACCGGTAACACGAGTAAGCGTCAAAGGTTGATCACAAGCGTAAGTTAACACCACAACATCAGCTCTCTTCAATTCTTCAATAAGCTTCCCTCTATTCTCCAACCTATACAATTAAGCACCAAGCGGTAAACTTTAAGCTAAAAGATAAAAACTTCCCAATATACAGATAAAACAATGGTATAACTTACGCTGCAGAAGTATCGATAACGGTGACAGGCACACGATCTGGGAACACATCGGCGGGGAGGCGAGTCGGAGGAAGCACGTGAGGGAGGTTCTCTGGGAGAGACTCGGTAGCCATCGCAGCAATCAAGCTAGATTTACCAGTGAAACGGTCGCCGGCGACGACTACTCTGACACCGGTCCTGACGCCGGCAACAGAATTCCGGCCTGACATTTCTAGCTTCAAAAATCGAAAACAATTGAAGTAGGAGAAAAACCAACCAGAGAGACAAATCCGACTCAGTAGACACTGAATCAGGTCGAGTATCTTCTATTTCAATTAGGGCTTTACTTTTGGGCCAAGTCAAATTGAAGCCCAATTAGATAATTCATAGAAAGGGACCAAACTAACGTAGACCTGAACTAAAACCCTGATAGCTTATTCTATGTCGCTTCAGCCAGTTCGCCGAACACTTGCAGTTGCCGTGCGGCGCTACTTCTCAACGGTGACAGCGGCGGCGGCGGAGAAGTCTGTGACACTTGAAGACACGTCTACGAGAATATGTGGTGGAGAGGACTCGTTAGGGAAGAGACTGTTTAAGTTGGTGTATACAAAGCGAAGTGCTGTGGTTGCTATAAGGAAATGGAAAGAAGAGGGAAACAGTGTTAAGAAGTATCAACTTAATCGGATTGTTAGAGAGCTTCGCAAGCTCAAACGTTACAAGCACGCGCTTGAGGTTTGATTGCTTCTCTCTTTTTCTTCCGACTATTTTTTTAAATGATTATGCTGTTTATGGTAAAGCTTGGATACTGTACGGTGGAACTATGTACTCCGCTTTAACTTGAATTCAGATTCAATTTATTTTGATGCTATGTAGTGACGTTGAGTCCTAATTGGAACAGGATTGCTTTTGGATTAGAAACTGAATCTTTAATCTTTGAACTTTATGCAACAATGTCATTATTTATCTTCTGTAGGTTTGTGAATGGATGACTCAACAGCAAGATATGAGGCTTGTGCCAGGTGACTATGCTGTTCACTTGGACTTGGTTGGAAAAGTTCGAGGTCTAGCTAGTGCAGAGAAGTTTTTTGAAGACCTTCCTGATAGGATGCGAGGGCATGAAACCTGTACAGCTCTTCTCCATACTTACGTTGAGAATAAATTGGAAGTGAAAGCTGAGGCTTTGATGAAGAAAATGTCTGAATGTGGTTTCTTGAAGTCTCCCCTTCCATTTAACCATATGCTCACATTATACATAGGGAATGGACAACTGCAGAAGTTTCAAGGAGTGGTTCAGGATTTAAGGATAAAAACTTCTCCTGATCTTGTTACTTATAATCTTCTATTGACTGCATGTGCACAACAAAATGATGTAGAAGATGCTGAAAAAACCTTTACACTCTTGAAGAAAGCAAAACTGGATCCGGATTGGGTAACTTATAGTATTTTAAGTAATCTTTACATAAAAAGTGAACTCCGTGAAAAAGCAGTTTCAACTTTGAAGGAAATGGAGAAAATGGCTGTCATAAAATCTCGTGCAGCTTTTTCCTCCCTCCTCAGTTTACACACAAATATGGGAAATAAGGATGGGGTACACCGAATTTGGCAGAAGATGAAAGCATGCTTTCGAAAACTTAATGATGCAGAGTATCTTTGCATGATATCTTCACTTGTGAAACTGGAGCAAATTCAAGAGGCAGAAAATCTCTATAAAGAGTGGGAGTCACAGTCGGGAACTGGTGATGTTAGGGTTTCAAATGTACTTCTCGCAGCTTATATTAATAGTGACAAGATGCAAGAAGCTGAGAACTTTTACCGACACATGAATCAGAAGGGCATCACTCCTTCATACACAACTTGGGAACTGCTTACTTGGGGTCACTTGAAAATAAAGCAAAGCGTGAAGGCCTTGAAGTTTTTCAAGAAAGCTGTTGATAGTGTTAAGAAGTGGAATCCTGACCAAAGGTTAATTAAAGAAGTATTTAAGGGTCTTGAGGAGGAAAAGAACATTGAAGGGGCTGAACAGTTCTTGGTTATACTTCGGAATGCTGGACATTTGAGTACCCAGGCATATAATTCTCTTCTGCAAATTTATGCAAAAGCAGAAAAAATGCCTCTTATAGTTGCAGAGCGTATGAGGAAAGATAATGTTGAGATGGATGAAGAAACACGTAAGCTCATACAGACTACCAAGCATATGTGTGTCTCTGAAATTGCTGTTGATATGTGAGAGGAAATAAGCTACTGGAGAGTTAAAGTTCCTGACTTCTTACTTGCTCTGCTTCAATGATTACTGTGTAAACTTCAGTTTCTAGAGAAGCCGGGAAATGGAACTGCAGTTTTTAATTAAGTGATGAGTTCATGTTTCACCCTGTATAGTGATTTCGAATTGTTCAGATTAACATGAAGGTGGAACAATTTGTTTCTAGCATTCATCATGATGTGCTGTAACTTGATGCCTTTGGAGAAATCGCCAGATAGCAGGGAAGTCCTGTATGCTGTTCAAAGGTCGTAAATTAGTTGGTTATTGGAAATGTTACTATGCGTTGTTTCATCAGTAACTATTTATTGAGGGGCCTTGACAGGCTTTTGTGCCACTAATTCAGGAAATGAGGACTAGCATCTTGAAGATCATTCTTGTCCTAGTATTCCCATAACCGTTTGACAGGAATCTAAAAAAGGATCTTCATTTGTTGAACTTTTGGGTCGAAAGTGATGAAACTAAGGACAGAAATGAACAGCCACCTCTTCTTCAAGCAGAAATGAGCGTAATATCTCGATGATGCCAAAATGCCTATTCAATAAGATTCGTATGAAGACCTTTGAAAAAGACAATCCTGTTCATGGAGCGTATAAACTATAGGAACCTTATCAGACCATCTGCTATGGGACATTCCTTCCATAATTATGTGATTTCGAGCAAGACAAGAAAGAAAAGTTCATTGAAAATGCATCAGCTTCTTGCACTGTCATATTTATTTGGTACCATGTCAACAAGAGCAAGAAATGTAGATGCCAATCGTATCTAGTTCAATTTTCGCACTCTATCTGTCCTGGAAAACAAATTAGTTATTGAACAGAATGAGTTTTCCAAAGACATGTCTCCAAGCAACATATGGATAACAGTTAGAAGTAGTTCACCAATCTCACCACTTTCTTTTCCAATGCCTTCACCTTTCCCATTAGGGTAACCCAATTGTAGATCAGGTTGTTGCCAATATCAGAACCCTTAAAATTTCTCCATTTGACATGTGGTGCCGTGGCTACATCTGAGGGATCCAAAAAATCCAAGGACGTAGGTACTTGGTTGGTTGGTGTGGTAGTTAAAGACTTAAGAGGCTTAGCTTTATCATACATTTGTTGTATTAACCTTACCGGAAAAAGTTCAATTACTCATTCGGATAATCATCACCCCTGACACGTTCAACTGATCACACCTACGTATACCATAAATATTATTATAAATAAGACTGCAAGAAGCATATAAAATGTTAATGGTCTGAGAGTTAACTACACCAACCTGGCAAGGGGGCGTTAACCGAACCCAACCCAACCCACGCCCCTATTCTCATTGATTCTAATAAAGTTACATTATCATCCTCCAATTGTATTTAGTTATAATTAATTTAGGATTATTTAGTATTACTTGTGATTTTTAGTTGTAATTTTTATATATTTGTATTAGTTTTGTACATTATTTTTAATTTTTATATTGTATTAATGTGTTATTTTTTTTAATTTCTGTGTTTAACAAAACAAAAAATTAAAATACAAAATTACATTCATATCAAATAAGTCTTTAAAAAAAAAATTTTCTAGACCGGTAAATATTAAATGGTGCATAAGCAATCATTAAATGGATTTTTTTTTAACTTTCAAATTTGAATCCAAATGTTCTCAATTTAGTCTAGAAAAATTTAAATATAACCCATATTCAAAGAGCATATTTATTACATTAGATTTGAGGGGATTAGTCAGCAATTAAAAAGATTTCTTTAATGAATATGAACTGTTTCTTATGAGGCCAAATTTGAAAAGATTTTTTAACATCTGTTTTTTTAAATAAAAGAAAGGAAATAGAATAAATTGAGATATGAAGTCAAAATACCTTTAAGGTTGAAATTTTTTTAATAAATGGTAAGTAAATCACAAAATAAAAAAGAAAGTCAAATTACGTGTATTACCAAGGACAATATAGGAAAGCTAGCACATACGTAACTAAAAGAAGTGAAAGTTCCCGTATATAGAGGCAGTGCATAAAGTTAACGTGGTTTTTATGCGTAATTATAGTCGAAAATCATGGTCAATTGGTCAAGAATTATCTTCACCGTCATCATCATTTAGTAGGGCCCCACTATCTAATCTATCAGCTCTAATTTTCTATTTTTTTAACATCCACCGTAGTTATGTTTCAGGTTAGAAGTTGGAGCTTAAAAGCCTGACATGTCTCCCTCCTAGTCCAAATACAAAGGAGAGAACCCAGAACATGAACTCTCTGCCTGCCTTTCTCTATCTCTCTCTCTAAATCTATCTCTCTTGT
>JAOXYD010000009.1:9365788-9377264 GCA_028565735.1 Pinacopodium congolense | reverse complement strand
ACATTTTTCAGTTAAGTGACTAAGATTTATAAACTTTTTCACTTGAGTGATTAACATTTAAAAAATTAACCAGAAGAAGTAAAAAAAAAGTTAGAATGGGCCGGATGAAATCATGGTTATTGGGCCGAGCTGGATCGGGTCGGGTCAATAACTAACGGCATTAAGTTTTTTCACTCAACTGGTTAACTTTTTAAATGTTAATCACTCAATTGAAAATTTTTAAAATTTGATCACTTAACTGAAAAAATCTCAAAAACTTGATCACTTAATTGACTGTTATCCCTTAACTTTATAACCAATAATGGTAGTTATTGCTTAATATAGCATGACCCCATTTAAGGTTACCATTAATCTCTTGGAAAACACAGTCTTAGTTCGTTTTGGATTTCTAGCGCTCTAAACGCTCTATAAAACTCATACTAAATTCATCCATGTTATTATCCTCCACTTCTAAATCTTAATGACTTATATGAACGAACTTAGTATGAGATTTATAAAGCATTTGGAGTGTTAGAAGCCTAAAAGGAATTAAAGTTGTGTTCTCCAGAAGATGAACGATGATTCTAAATAGTATCGTTATGAATTGAAAAACAATCATCATTGTTAGTTATGAAATTATCCTTGCAAGCAAAAAAATAGGGGCCAAAAAAACATCCTTCAACAATGCTATTATACTTCTCTAGAATCGCCATTGTACCTTAAATCTTATTGCGGTTATACTTTTATGCATTTTAATTTTATTTTGATTGTAAAGATGTTTCTGTCTAAATTTGGGATTTCATATTATGTTTAAGTAGCTGTATTTTGCGTTCAAAACATGATTATTCTAAAAGTTGTTGAATAAAGTTTTTTAGTTTTCTCTCAAAAATTTTCCTACTGCCTTTAATTTTTCTACTCTTAAATTAGAGTAATTGATGTCGATGTCGCGTTAGATATCTTATTTAGTATGCTTTAGATTGACTGGTCCTTAAAGTAGCTTTACAAATTTGGTTATATTCTTCTACTGAATATACAACGGCGATCCTCTCGAGTGCTAATCAAGATTACACATGAACTGTAATGCCTCAAATATAAGATGGAATTGTCTAGCTGGAATGACTTGGAGTTTTGCTATAGTATTACTGCCAGCCTTACAAGTTCTCTTTCATAAATCAGAAAATGCCACATAAATTAGACAGTTCCAGATGCAAGATTACGAAATCATATGTGTGTTTAGTTAAAGAGATTGATTTTTCATGTTTTGGAGGGACATAACATTGCAATCGTTCTTGCAACCACTAGCACGAACAACATGATCAAAATTGTTATTGAAAGCCTATTTTTAAGTTTTGTTTCTTATTTTTTTTAACGTAAAAATTAAAAAAAATTATAAAAATAATATATTAATACAACACATAAATCGAAAAAAAAAATATAAAAATAAAAAATATAAAAAATTAATATACAAATATAACAATCATAACTAAAAATCACAACTAATAACCTAAATCTACGTGCCCGTTTGGGATTCAGTCACTCGACCGGGTATACCTCTTTGTTACCTATGGTGGGATATCTATGTAATCCTACTCGTACGTTGACATAGATTTGAGGCCGGAGGGTGGACACCCTATGTACTAAAACTGAACTACATCCCGACATCAACCTTTATAACCACAGCTAGTAGTACGTGTCTGAATGCATTCCACCACTGCAAGTATGGAGGTCTACCTAAAGAAACATTCTCTACATGGTACACAATAACCGAAGGAGCAATATATTGTGGACGCGTGTTCCACTAGGGTCACCAAGTTCACAACTGTACGTATACATAACTTGAGATCAAGTTTGAAGATGTTTTGAGTTCATATGCACTGTTTCAAGTGCGAAAAAGTCTCTGTCCACTTTGGGGCTAAAGTTGGTAACCTTTATCCTTCAGTTCCTACACCTCATGCCATTGTTATATTATATATAGTTGGTTTCTCTCCAACTGAAACGACTCAACAAGAAAGATCAAGAAAAGGGAGAAAAATAGACAGAATTAGTAAGCAATGGCTTCAACTGTAATAACAATTACAGATGCAGTCGAAACAACTCGAAAAGGAGAAAATCGGAAGTTTCGATTTTCACCTGCTCTTGTTGTTTCCTTGCTTAAAGAAAAAACACGTAAGCATGATATGAAAAAATTAATTCACAGTCTCAAGGTAGGAGTTGCTCTTGTCATAGTGTCCCTTCTCTACTTCCTTGACCGTCTCTTCGAGCAAGTTGGAGACAACAATGCTATGTGGGCTATTATGACTGTTGTCGTTATTTTTGAGTTCTATGCAGGTTGGTTGAAAGCATATCAGTCCTCTTTTTTTGGCATTGATTAGTTCCCCGGGAACATAAACTTATACAGATTGAACTTTTCATTGATATTATTTGATATAATATTTCAGGTGCCACACTAAGCAAAGGCATAAATCGCGGAATTGGAACAGTACTAGGAGGAGGATTGGGATACTTGGTTGCAATTTTCGCTCAGAAAGTTGGTGGGATAGGAACCTCTATCATAGTTGGGATTTCTGTGTTTATATTTGGTAAGATTCACTCACCCCCTTCTCAGGAATCAACACAACCTTCAGTATTCAAACATTGTATTGGTCCTGGAGCATAAGGTCTTCAATTTAATAATGCAGTTCTAGTTCTCATCTACACTGTCAGTTTGCTGTGTTCCAAATACAGCAGCCACTGAAGTGACTTGATTTTTAAGGCAGCTCAAGATAAATTCAAACACTAGTATACAAAACGCAAAGCTGTAAAAACTAGCCAAGCATCCTGATTTTCACTGGCTAAGAGTTAGGTAACAGAGCGTTAAAGAGACATTCTAAGGTCCATACCTAATCCTCAGACTGCTAATACCATGGTCTTCACCAAGTTATATATAATTAGCCTAATCGGCTAACTAGCTTTTCCCCATATGCATGTCTTTCAGAAAAACTAATATTGGAGACATAGTAAGATCATTTCTTTATTATTGTTATTCATTTTCCTTCAACAAAAGTCACTTGCCAACTTTTTCACGCTATTGAAACATTTCAGGTGGAGCAGCAACATACTCTAGATTAATTCCCAGGATTAAAAGAAGATATGACTATGGAGCAATGATATTCATCCTTACCTTCACTCTGGTGGCAGTATCTGGTTTGCGCAGAGATCAAGAAAAAGATGTTGTAGACATAGCCCGTGAACGTCTGGCGATGATCGTCCTGGGTTTTGTCATCTGCATCTGTACAAGCTTATTTGTGTTTCCTATATGGGCTAGCGACGAGCTTCACAGTTCTATGGCCTCCAAATTTGAAAAACTTGCCAGCTCTATTGAAGGCAAGTATCTGTTCAGTGGATTCACTTCGATCTTTGTGAGCTTTATCCATTCACTCTGAACTTGCTCTTTTTATATGTTAATTTTACAGGATGCTTGGAAGAACGTTTCAGGGTTGGTGATAAGGACAACGGGCTGGTTCAGCCAATCTCACCTTTCAGGATTTGTATATCAGTCCTGCACTCGAAATCAAAAGATGAATCATTGGTATCATAATTTATTTTATACCTTCTGTTGCAATACAGTACTACCTAATGGTTTATTGAAACTCTTTTCAAGTGAATCTAACATCAGGAATTATGCTTTCAGATTAATTTTGCAAGATGGGAGCCATGGCATGGTAAATTTGGTTTTTCATACCCTTGGAACCAATACCAAAAGATTGGAGATATTCTTAGAGAATTGGCAGTGATCATCCTTTCTCTTAAAGTTGGTCTTCAGTCATCAGGGCAGGTACAGGACATGAAGTTAAATGTTCATAACTTTCAACGTGAATAAAGAGTACATGTGCGACCAATTTTTCTTTTCTTCACACATACAACAGATAAATATTATCCTAAACTGTGCAGAACTCCATGACATTGAGACATCCAATCAAAGAACCTTGTGAAGCAATCGGCTCATGTCTGGCATCGACCCTCAGAGAGCTTGGCGATAGCATGAAGGAAATGAGAAGATGCCAATCAGAAGCTTTTGTAGTGCCAAAGTTGAAATCGGCAAGACAAGAATTAAGCCGGCTCGTGTCCAAATCAAAACTAGAAGAAGTGGAGGATGCCAATATTCTAAAGATAGCGAGCTCTGTGGTTGCATTGATTGAGATTGTGGAGAAGTTGGAAGAATTGGTCAAGGCGGTGGAAGAACTTGGAGAACTTGCTTTTTTTTGTAAAAGCTAATATTATTTTGAAGAATGCTCACACTTTCTTGCACAGAAGGCGATGTGCATTTAAGAAGGATTATTATCATGATAAATTATATATAAAATCCTATGAATTGGAGATATTGTAAAGTGGAAAAGGGGGACTGTAAGTAGCAGCTAGTTACTCGTGTAAGGGTAGGATATCAAATATCTATCATGATACTGAGGGTTAATTGATATCCCTACTGCAGCATAAGGCATAATACTGGCCTTGTTTCACATCTTTGTTACTTGGAGCTTCTCACTGTTTTATAGGCTATTACGCTCACAGAAATGCTGAGAAGTTGGAAAATGTTCCATATCAGGAAAGGCAGTATTATCCATAATACTCTCTTAAGACCATCTGATACTGTTCCAGGGCCATTTGTGAAGCAAGAAGAACATTGAATCAATTAAACCAATGTTGAATTTGCTCTCAAGTAACATAATTCAGTTGTTGAAATGTCCTAAACGACCAATTAATCTACAGTCGGATGAAGATCTGGCCGACCCGGCAACTTCAACAGGCAAAAGACTAGTTTGGCCTACGGTACCATAGCTTCTTGATTAACAGAAACACCAAACTATGATGCTCTATCTGCAATGTCATTTTCTGCTTAGCCCTTGAGGGATTTTCTTCAGGCCTTCTATGGCAAAGTAGTAGGAGCTTTATGGAATATGTACTGCACATTCAATAATACGCTTAAACCAGGGTTAGGATCTGATATCTTTTGGGGGTAACTTGAAGGCTTGAACATATATCTTCAACACCCTGTGGAACTGAAACGACCAGACCAGTACCCTTCAGTACAAAAAATCCTATAATGTTCATCACTGTAGAAGTTCTAGAGTAGATGTGGTTTGCAGTAATGCAACTTTGAGTGATCCGCTAGAAGGAAATTAACAAGGAATATTGCGTAAACCTGAACGAAAACATATTTGGGGTACGCATTCCTTTTTGTCCGTGTGTGGGAATTACTCAGTCAATAATGCACATCTGGAACGGAACTTTCAAGATAGGAATAAGGATATATATTTGGTACCTTACCCCACCTAAGATTCCAATCTATGTAATGGATCCAAAAAGAAGCACAGCCACATGAAAATGATATGCTGAAAGCAAAACGACAAAAGATAAAGAATTTATTAGTTTTATACAGAAAGCCTTCGGTACCTCAAAACCGACGACAAAATCAACTCAAATCCTACAGAGTCGGAGGAACATGAAGATGGGTCTTCGTCAAAATTGTCCCGTTGGGCTCATGATTGTGTTGCTGGCGTTAGTCGGCACAGTAACAAGCGTTCCTGATACAAATTTGATCACTGCTCTCTGCAACACAGTGACGTATTCAAAGGGGGACCCATTTGGTGTAAGTTTGGCTTACGTTCTTGATGATTTGCAGACAACAACGTCTACTCAGAAGAAGTACGACTATTACAGTATCTCTCCCTATCCTAATGCGTTTGCCTATGGACATGCTACTTGCAATCTTAATCTCACTGCTTCAGACTGCACAACGTGTCTTAGTGCGGCTAAGACAGACGTGTTGGACCATTGTCCGAGCCGAATAGGTGGTCGGGTAGTGCTTCATGATTGTGGAATTAGGTATGAACAATACCCATTTCAGCTTTTAGTGTGATTGATTTTTCATCTACCACAAATTTCTAATTCTTGCTTTGGTCAATCAACTGTTGGCTCCCTTGGTTGTTCTGTTTGTATGTATGTTCACCTCTTACAGAAACATAGATGTTTGTTTGGGGGACCAAGGTCCACTCGTGATCTTTATGATCTAAGCTAATTGATGTCCACAAAACAAGAAGCTAACAGATCATAAATGCTTATGTATTTTATACCTTTGTTATCTTCTTTTCCTTCAGAAATGGAATTGCATGCATCTTTATATCGATTGTACATGACTTGGTATTGCCATGTTTTTCCACTTCGTTTAAAAATCAAATTATTAAGAACTATCTAAACAAAATAAAAGAATAGAACCTTATCACGATCATGACTTCAAAACGTGAACTGTATAGTGAAGTTTGTCATCATGACATTCAAGAATGTACTATGCAAATGTACATGCTGGTCCAATCAGGATTCTGTATCATTTCTGCTTTCCTCCTTAACAAACGAACTTCCTGGAGCATTTACAGAAAATGAAATTTGTGTATCTTTACCCTTATTTGTCACTTCCTACAAGCTGCGGAGGACACAGAATGGTGAAAGCTTGTTATGGATTTGCTTCTCTTCCGTTTTCCGATCACCATATCGTGCCAGAATCATGTATCATTGACCCAATAGTTGATCCATGAGCAATGGCAGTGCTCACGAAGTCTGATAGCCAACTTTGTCAATGATATTGGGTTGTCACGAAGCTGCAACCTCTTGAGAAGAAACTGCAGGCTTCCAATCCTAATATCAAAACAAAAGGATTTCAGTATCACCTACGGTGGAGATTGACGAGATTCTGTGGAGTTTGGTGTGTGAAAAGACTCCCGTTTGAGGAGCAGTGCATAAAGAAGTTCATTCCATGAATCAGGAACACCGGGCAGGCACCAATGACTGCAGTCTTGTCTGTGAAGAGAAGCCGGACCAAGCCCTGGCTCCAGATAATACAAAGATGGATGGCCGTCTTTTCTCCTTGCACCCATGCTTGTCACATTCAACAAATTCAAGCTCTTCACTTGTGATTCATTAGAGTGTCTTGACAACACATCTACGAATATCTTGTAACGGTAATCAGTTGAATAAGCCAATGATCCTAATTCAGGAAGTTTCTCCAAGTGACACCCACCACCAGTGTTCCAATCACCACCGCTGTCACGTTTAACATTTTATAAATTATTAATTACAGAAAGATTAATCTGATGAAGTGAATAACTAGGGGCAGGATACTTCCTGTTCAGACATATCCCTTCTATGGTTATCGAAAAATGAATCATCTAACATTACTATATCATTTAACAAGCCTTAGTCTCTGAACAAGAAAAACATCCGTGTATCAATGGTTGATCCGATCCAAATAACAGTATCAAAGAAAGTATAAAGTGACAAGTTAAACTCATAAAACACTATGGTCCCAAAATGGGGGAGAGGAAAATCATCATGAACATACATTTTATCTAGAAAAGACATAAATTTATGGAATTCATTTGTACATCTACTATTCCAGTGTTTGAAATGTCAAAAACTATAAAATTGAATTCTAAGATTTCAATACCATTAATTTGATATAATCTAATTCTTTTTACCATCGATGAAATTTACAAATGAATTCCATATTACTTGATTTATAAACCCAAATACCCTAAATAAAAGGTAAAAAGCTACATAAGTGAAGCATATATTAAAAAATTACAATTTTTAATGCAGCTCAATTTTAAACCCTATACTATTAAATAAATTCCAAACACCATAATTTGTTTAAGAATAAATTCTATCATATAATTCATTTTATTTTGCGCATGTAAAATTATTTTGTTCCAAGCACGCTACCCAGCAAAATTAGAAAGAAAAACTGATTATGATATGAGAAAATCTTCAAAAGATTAAAGCAGCATAAACATATGACGGTTCAAACCTGAAATGCACAGGGGCATAGGTTCGAAAGAAGACTTGGGTTTTACTCAAGTTTACTTCATGATGCATCCAATTAATGAAAGTCTCAAGTGATCTTCTGTAAGCAGTTTCCACACTCATCTCCATCTTTATCTCTTCTCCTTCTTGGAAGTAGCATGCCCTAATGTTAAACACAAACTCAAAAGTCATTGTAGAAACACCCAACCACTTGTCTTCCTGCAGAACATCAACAGAAAAATCCTTGCAAAACTATTCCTCATCATTTATTTCCTTGCAGTTCAACCGTATGCCACATTCACAAGTGCATATGATTGCCAAAATTTCATTCATAGATTACTAAAATGTGTAAAAACAGAAGAAAACCAATATTATCAACCACGAGAAGAGAGTAGATAAGCAGAGAGCATGCACAAAGAAACGCTGTATCCTGTCCCACTATCGATAGCATACAACAGAGCTTCTGCAGTTAACAAATGTTAAGGAACTTCTGGTCTTATCTTAAAGAAATACAAGTTTCAGCCACAAATACATAAATCATAGTCTCCCCTATGAGGTCAAAATACTACTGATACTAGCCACCACAAAGCCAATGGTATGCCAGCAAACAAAATTCAGGACCAAATTCACATAAATGAGCAAATGTGGTTCTCAATTCAACTCTTTTTGAACAAAACCAAGTATTCATATGTTCCATTTTTATACAAGACTAGATGCTGAATGGTGATAACAAATGATATTATTCTTTCAAGAACATGTTGATACAATTTGCAATATTATCTCATGCATATGACGAGCATATACTCAACCCTGCATGCTCATGCATTAGTTTAATATTAATAAGCGCATGTGCACCAAACATGAAGATGGGATGTTATGGGGAAGTGATCAATCTATTGGGATGTTATGGGGAACTGATCACCCGGTATGATTTTTGCCTACTTAATGACAAAACGAAAGTCATTGACAACCCAATCATTCACTTAAAGATAAATGCATACCAGCTCTCAGGTAAAATTTATCAAATTACATTGCCCTTACTCTCTTATGGTCTTCTCATAATTCCACCAGTGCCCAGAGTTAAAGATGAGCATATCTGCATCCCTCCAATGGGGGGAACTCCAGTCCAGGCTATCCACTCTTAAAGTCATTTTAATTTTCTTATGAGCTCCATAAGGTGGCCGACCTTGATACATAAGAAATGGAGCTCTATAGTACTCAATGGTGCAATTATAGTCCTCAAACTTGAATGCTAGAAAGCCTTTATGCTTTGTGATCGGGCTTCCATTCACCTCGTAAATTGATGAACCATTGGCAATGGCAGACGCTAGCATACAGAGAAGTGACTCCCACTGATTCCTTCCTACCGAATCACCAACAAATACAACCCGTTGGTTCCTTAATTTCTGTAACATCAAGCTTGCATCAAATCTGTTTTTGAAGTAAAATTGAAGATCAAGGGTTAATCTTCCATCAAATCTAATCCACAAACTGGAGACAATACCTATGCTTCTACTGTTACAGCCAAACTAAACTCCAATCAAAAGGGAGTGATTACAGTTTCTAGTCCATAACCTGGTACAAGTTCTATGCTTTGGGTACATGAGTTCAATAACCAGGAAGTATAAATGAAACAGGCATTAATCAAGACAAGAAAGCAAAATACAAGAAAAGGGTGAAGTTGAAACGTTAAATCAGTTAATCAGCCATGGAACACATTTTTTATTCACAACCACAAAGAAAAAGTATTACACGATATTAGTTGCGTAATCAGTAATACAACAGCTTGCATAAACTTATATTCTTCTGGTAACAACTAAATAATTGGCAGAGACTAGGTTAGTACATATACACATACATCAGCTATTTCTCTGACCTTTAATAAAGCATTTCAAAACCAGACAAATTCACAAAACCGAATTTCTAGTTAATCTAATACAAGTGAAGCAACAGTCCCCCATCTGTAAGAAAACTTTCAACACTCAAGTTTGTTCGCTGTTTTTGAGTGGAAATTTTCTCAACAAACCAACGTTAGAAGTGTCCAAATGAACTGTCTGAGAAGGTAAAGAATACCATGTTGGAAAGAAATAGTACCTGGGCAACCTACAATGACTGGGTTGCCAACGCCACTTGGTGTAGTGATTGTCAGGCCTACCATTCTCTGAACACCGAAACCCTGCGTCTATAAACAAGCAATCTTTACTCTTGTACAGAGGATAGTTATCATCCCAAACCCAGTTCCCATCGAAAATATTGCAGCCATCACCATCATTATCGAGAAATCTCGGCAATACTTTATGTGTATTCATCGAATCTGCTGCTGACAATGGACCAATCAGTCCCAACCAGTGGTACCGCAGTCTGTCCGTGACAGCCGGGAAATCTGAGTAGAAGAAGTAGCCAATGAAGAGCAGGGCAACCAAGAAGAAGCCGATAATGCCCAGTGAGGACTCAAGAGGGTTCATACGCTTGAAAAACTTGAAGAGATATAAGTGGGTCATGGTTTCTGGTAGTTGGTCTGAAGTAAAGTGAGTTTTGCTGTTGCTGTTGTTGTTCTTCGCCATTGTCCTGCAGGATTTGCAACTCATAGGCGCTTAGTTTGAGTTTAAAAATGGAACAAAATCGTTGCTTTTGACGAGAATGTGGGACTTTAAACAGGGAAAAGAAAGATAAGTGGGGAAGTGGGGTACAGAACATTAATTGAAAAACGGATTAGCATTATGGGAGAATTTTGGTTAAAGAAGAAAACGAATCCACACTAACATGTAAAACGTTTCCCATAAATGGAGTACATTTATATGAATAAGAAATTATTTAGATACGAATTATTAGGACAACAAAACACGAAAAGTGGAACAATTCACAGTGACAAGCTCAGGAAAGAAAGCATTCCCGCTTTCTTTATCAGCTCGTAATCAAAATGATTCACAGTGACAAACTTGATGGTTGAGTTGATGGCCATAGGTGGGTTTCCGCTCTCTCTAAACAACAATTCCACTATCCACAGAGCAAACAAGGAATTCCCAGAAGAAAAGACGAAAATTTTACTAGAAGGATAGTAACTTGATGGAGTCCGAGCTTGAACATGTGAAGGGAACTAGTAATGAGATAAGCAAGTGAAAGCTGCAAGTACCAATTAATTGAAGTCCGACGCAGCTGAAAACAAAAAATGGTTGCAATGTGTGATGAAACTCGAAAGGGAAAGGCCTCGACAATGAGGGAGTCGGGTGGGGTCACAATGGACAAATTTTCCACTGACTAATTTGCCCTTCCGTCGATTTCGCGTGAAAGGCATAGCCAATTCCTGAGTTGGCACTTCAGATGTTGTCTGGTGTTTTGGCACCAATAATATGATCTTCTTTTGCCCTTTCGGCTTGACATTAAACTCTTAAAAATTGAAAGACATGGTCTTTGATGACGACCAGAATTTGACATTTGGGACCATTGATTATATTGTATTAAACTTTCATTCATTCACACCACTTTTTTTATTTTTGAATCTGTAAATTATTAGGTAGACAATAATTAATATTTTACAAATTAATTAATTCAATTAATATTAACAAATCTGACAAATCTTAATTCTTAATCCACCACTTTAAAATTTTAATTGAGTTTGACTTTAATTTATAATTCTCAAATATGAAAGGCATTTAAAAATTTG
>JAOXYD010000009.1:9337500-9348119 GCA_028565735.1 Pinacopodium congolense | reverse complement strand
CCCCCCCCAATTCTTTCTTCCAACTCTACTTTGCCTCCTGCCCTTCTTCTTCCTATCTCCTTTGCCTCGTCTGTGTTGGCCTTTTCTTTTTCTCCTTTCTCTTGGCTCCTTCTTGCCCTTTCCCTTTTGTTTTCCTTACTTTCCTTTTCCTTCTTCAAATTTTTGTTCCTTTTTGGTCTCTTTGCTTGTTCTAGGCTTCCTTCCCCCACCTACTTGCTTCTTTTGGCGTTGTCTTTCCCCATGTCTGACATGGCGAGCTTTCCTCTTTTGCCTACTTCTATTAAAGGCTCTCTTCCTTTGCCTGCCTTTGGCTCCTAAAGCATGAGTCGGATGGTGTTCAGGTTAGGGTGTTGCTCGGACTAGAGAATCTTGGAAATAGGTTATAAGTGAGTTTAAGTCTAGCTCAGCTAAGCTTCACTACTGTCCTCCCTCGTGGAATGAAGGTGGACCACTGGTCTCTCCTCCAATTTAGACCCTCAAGGATGGTGTTTCGAAATGAAACTCCCTCCTTATTAGTTTCTTCATAGGCAAGTAGTTTGCCTATCCCATTGTTTATAGATAAGCCACTCAGCAATGGAAAAAAACTTGATTGGTTAAGGTCTTTATCAATGAAGAAAACTTGTTTCTTTTCAAATTCTAATCTCCTGATCAATCAACCAAAACCATACAGTTAGGTCATTGGAATCTCAACAGTGTCCCTATCTTCCTGCAAAAATGAAAACATGGCATTCATATGAGGGATTTGCAGACCAAGCAAGTTCTAATTTGGATTAATATCTATAACACTCCTTTAGAGTACTAAATCACTGACGGATTGAATCATCTGACCAGCTTTGTGGGTACACCCCTCTGCATAGATGAGTACACAGTAAGTATGAAGCAATTTGGTTATGCTCGACTTTGTGTTTTGGTTGCACAGTAAGTATGAAGCAACTTGTTTTATGCCCAACTTTGTATTTTGGTTGACATTCAATAGCCCCTCCTTGAAATCATTTCTCTTCCCCGCTTGGATGATATAACGACCTGTTGGAAGACCAATTTGTCATCTCATATTCCTAGAAACCAAATTCCAAGTCTATGTGGAAGCCAATTAGTCAAAGGTTTAAAATTAGTGATAGTGAGGAACTTCTGAATCTAGGATGTTGGCCATATATGGCACATAAGAGGGGGATGAATTAGGTTTTTAAAATTTTTTTATATTATTTAACCTAAGTCTTTTTACAAATTTAATCAAACGCGAAAGTTAAACAATTCTTAGTCAATTAAATAAAACAGTAAATAAAACAATATAATATAAATATATAAAAATAAAAGAGAAAAGAGTAGAAGAGACATAACCAATTTATTCTGGTTCGGAGTAGTTCACTTGCCTACATCTAGTTTCTAACACTGCTATTGAGATTTTGTTCTTATTGCAATAAAAAAGAATACACAATACATAATACAATCCCTTTTACAAGCTCAAGAATAACTTTTCACTCTCCCTTTTCTAAGGATTAGGAATAACTTATCACTCTTGTTTTTCAAGGATCAAGAATAACCCCACAACACTCTTCTTTTTATGGCTTAAGAATAACCCTCACAAAATTCCCAACATCAACTTCACCAAAAGCTTATAAACACTCAAGAATGCTCAATAATAATACACAAACACTTTCAATACTTCTTAGATATTTTTTCATTGATAAACAACACAAAACATACCGATTATACTCATTCCAAGACCAAATAGTCATTGCTCCAATGCTCTTCTCATTTAATAATATACATGTTGGAAATCTATCCGCTATAGAGTTATCGTTGTGTAATTTTCATGTTCGGTCAACCGATAAACATCATTCGATCGATCAATCTTCTAAAGTTGTTCATTCGGTCAACCAGTATACCTTCAGATGACTGACCTCTTCGATTCCTTCATTTGGTCAATCAATTTACCTATTCGATCGACCAACCTCTTTTGGATCAACACACTTTCGGCCTAAACTTAGCCCAATCCAATTCTTAACTCAATTTAACATAAACAAAATAATACTTAATCACATTTTACACAATTATATAAACTTAACATAATCAGTTCATCCAATTTATCAAATCATTAATAATATCAATTCATTTATTTATTCAACCTTTAGTTAAACATTATTTCATGACTTACACAAGTCATACAAATTTCATCGAATTACCAACTTAATTATTTATTCATCAAATAGACTCCAAATACTAAACAAACACAACAAATTCTACAAAAATATTAGTAAAAATACTTTGTCATCATCAAAACTGGAACCAACCCTTGGTTCAACATAAGGAGTGGTAAGCACCTGGATTCAACTTTGATTGTTGAAGAGGGCACTTATAGTCAGAATGCTCAGGCATATAAAGTAGTAACTTATCCCCAGGGTCTTGCTCTACCATGACATGATAATATCAACATAAAGGCAATGTTATAAAGCTACCTATTGCATACTCAAATATGTTCATGCAGGAGTTAGCAAATCACACTCCAAGTTTATGCAATGCTCTTAATGATGCTAAGCAAGATCAATCTAGCTTACCTAGCTTAGATGAGAACATCTAGCAGTTGAATGCTACAGATGGACTCCCCACTCCAATGAACATCAGTCCTCAAGTTAATAGTGTGGGTATCCAACCTCCCTCCTCTCCAGTCACCTCAATAGCTCACTAATAACTCAGTAGTATTAGATAGTGAGTCACAAACATCTTCTCCCACTTGTGAGGCCCCTGCTGTTCCAAATTGTCATCTTAGATTAGGCTAGGTTTCCACTTGTTCTAGTGTCCCCCAAGATCATAGCGATCCGCAGCCTATAGTTCTTTTCTCAGAAGTTAAATCTATAGATGTAAGAGGTGAGCCATTCATAGTTAACTCAAGGAGGACTTCCAAGTGGAAGAAGAAAGGTAACTCCTCCCCTTTAAAAACCCATATCCATGTATATACTCTCGTGGAATGTTAAGGGGATTAATGACCCCTCTAAACAATTAGCTCTTCTTTATTTTCTTAGTATCAATAAATTTGTTATTATTGGATTAACGAAAATGAAGCTAGCTTAAAGGAATTGTAGAAATATTTATTTTTTAAAGAAACATTGGATGGCCATCACTAATCATCACCATCCTTATGGAAGGTTGCTTGTTGCATATGATCCAGATTATTTATATGATTCTTCTTTTGTCATCTCTGATCAGCTTATTCACCTCTCAGTGAGCTTGAAGGCTACTCCCTCTCAGAAGTTTCACCTCTCTTTTTTTATGCTTTTAATCATGCCTTCCAATGGATGGATTTATGGGAGTCTTTAAAAAAGCTAGGAAAAAGCATCACCATACCTTGGTTTATTCTTAGAGATTTTAACTACATATTGTATTCTATTAAAGCGGAGTGCACCTCATATGTTAATCCCCCTTGTCAAGATTTTAGAGATTGTGTAATGTCACTAAGATTAATAAACCTAAGTATGTAGGAAAGAGGAAGGGGATTTCTTACATAGATCATGCACTAGTTAACTAGCATTAGCTGACAGAGTTTTCGAGCAGTAAAGTGACCCTTTTGGATAAGATAATATTTGATCATTCTCTAATTGTTATCCAAGACATCCTTAGCAACCAACGAATCTTTTATCCTTTTCGATTTAACAACTTTTATCCAAAGTTGAAGGTTTCAATGAGGTAATCACTAGTTGAATCAACTGTCAAATTTAAGGTTTTAAAATTTTTCAATTTTGGAAGAAATTACAGGCAATCAAGCAAGAACTCAAAGTGTTAAATAAGAAGAAGGTAGGCAGTACTCATAGTGTGGTAGCCTCTTCTCGAGACAAGCTTGTTAATGTTTAGAATCTTATACAATTACACCCAGATGATGAGTAGCTTTTGAAGGAGGAGAAGAGAGCTTTGCAATATTATCATAAGGCCTTATATTACCATTATAATCTTATGAGGCAATGGTCCAGGCTCTAGTAGTTGTAAAATGGTGATAGCTCACCAAGATCGCAACTTTTGCTTCCATTTTAAATGCAATCAGCTAAAAATTTGCAGCCTATCCTTTATAGATGATTTATTTATTTTTTCAATTGTTGATTCGGCTTCCCTAAGCAGTCTTATGGTTGCCCTCAACACCTTTGAGAATTCATCAAGTCTTACAATTAATAAAGACAAAAGCCAAATGTACATTGCTCAAAGTGCTCGATTATCCTCTACTTGGCTTGCTTCTTTAACAGGCATTAAAGTTGGTACACTTCCATCCACTTATCTTGGTATTCCTATCTCCTCTAGAAGGCTTACTCACTTGGAGTTCCAACCCCTGATAGAAAAAATTCAACTATGGCTCTCTAGTTGGTGTAATAACCAGCTATCCTTAGTTGGAAGGATCCAACTCATCCAATCGATTATTAGCAACCTTCATATGTATTAGTCTTCTCATAACTTCTTCCCTATTACCATCATCAAGATCATTGAGCAACTAATGAAACGATTCCCATAGGCTGAAGACATCTCTCGTAAGGCTATAGAAAAGATCAAATAGAGTGACTTATCTTGTCCAAAGGAGGAAAGAGGACTTGGCCTTGTTTTTGTTAAACTAACTAATAAAACACTTATGTCCAAGCAATTATGGAAACTCTTAATGGATAAGGAAGCTCTTTGGGTTAAGTAGTTTCATGAGCACTACCTTAGTTGCTCGAATTTATAGACTCTTAATCTAGATATGACTCATCCTAAAACATATGCCATCTCCTTAAATTGAGAAAAAGCTTTCTGCCATCTTATTTGTGCCAAATCAGGCAATGTTATGATCATTTCCTTCTGGCATGATAATTGGCTTCAACTAGGCCCCTTGCATGAACTTCCTACACTATCCTACTTGAGAAACTCCATCCCATATCATGCCACTTTGTATGAGACTATATCAACCCACTCCTAGGAGTTTGAGCTTCTACATAATTCTATTCTCAAGGCAGACCTTCAAAATTGCAGACTTCCTTGGTTTTCGACATATTTATCTAGACTAAGCATACATTTGGGGTCTTTACTTCTTATTATTGCAGGGACTTCTTACAAGAGCCTCAACCTAAGTTCAACTAGCACTCCTTAGTTTAGTTTTAGCATCACCTTCCAAGACCATCTATTATCCTCTGACTTGCATTGAAAAACCGACTAAGTACTGCCAACAGACTCAACAGGTTCTTTGCAGTTTTCACAACCTATTCCTTAAGCTATAAGGGCTTGGCATCTGTCTATCATCTGTTCTTTGAGTACCAATATTCTCCAAATATTTCATCTGCAATTATGAGGCTATATGGCATTACAACCCTTATGCACCATATATATGGTTTGGCTAATTGGTTCCTTTTGCAAATGTCCTTAACAAGCAGTGATCTGGATGTCGGTAAAATCTCCTTTACTAATCTAGTCTACGCCCTCAGGACCTTGCAGAATTTAAGACTCTTTCGATAGGAAAGCACCTCTGCAAGGATGCTTTTGGATAAGCTTGTCTTCTTAATCTAAACACAAATCATTGCTCATAAACTTTAGGATGGTTGAAGTGAGATGATCCGGTGTATGTGGCGTCTCATAGCTCGAGCCTTCAATGATGCTGATGGAGACTAATAGACTGGCTTTATTGTTTTGCTTCTAGCCTATGTTTTTTAGAGAGCTCTCTCCGTTTTCCTTCTCTTCATTTGTTGTTAGTTATAGCAGCCTAAGCTGGTGATTGTCTCCTTTCTTTGTTAAGCCCTTTCTTTATTGTTGTTTTTTCTTTTAATGCTTATTTGTCCATACATTATGTCCTGGCTTATCTTCTTTACTTAATATAATATAATTTTTTATTTTTCAAAAAAATAAAAACTTACTTTTAATTATTTTTATTATTTATTAAATATCATCATAACAAATATTATTATTATTAAATATCTAAAACTACTTTTAAATATAAAATATTTTTAAACATATTAAAATTTAGTAACAATTTTTTTACAATATATATATATAAATTAATTTGAATATAACACTATTTAAACTTGTCCAAATAAAAACTATCTATAAACAAATATTAATATTAGTGATTAATTACTTCTTAAGATATTAGTGATTAAAATTTTACGAAAATTTTTAGAATGGATGTCCTAAGTCCTAACTTTATACTTGCCTTTTGGCACATAATATAAAAGCTATACCAAAATGCCTTTCTAGATTAAATTAAACAGTAGCGTTAATTGCGGGACACAATTTTGCTATACATATTTTATGACACTACCAAATCTTTAGTTGGGTGTTCAATCCTTTTCACATCATAAGATCTCAATATAATCCGCCTAATTTATCTAAGGTAAAGAGATTTTTAGGTATGTCCAAACCCTAATTTTTCCACTTTGAAGACAGGTAGATGTGCAGAATTCAAATTTCAGGAACAAAGATCTTAATCACCAAATGAGAAAAGGGAGAAACTAGACTAGAAAAATCCTCGAGTACATAAACAAGACATTCATTCGTTGAAGTACATACAGAAAACATACATTCATTCGTTAAAGTACATACGGAAAACATTCATTCGTTCATCCACGTAGTTTTAAACTTTTTCTTATTTAACCAAACCAACAATATTACTTGTCCTTAAACCGTCGCCGGTTTGTCTTCAGGCTCGGGGGCAAGATCGTCGTCGGGGTCGCGGGCAGGGTCGGACTTATCCATTGCAGAGCGTACCTTGTCCAGAAAAGGCTTGAAAGCCATCTCAATGGCCAGCCATCCAAATGCTAGAGCCCCAAACACCACCATCGCTTGCTTTAACGGCTTCGACTCCATCCCCTCCTTGCCGCTTCTCCTTCTTTAGTCTCCTTTTCTGATGCTCTGAAATGAGTGATTTGCTATGTTGACATAGAAAGTTTAGTTGACTCGGTTAGGGCTTTGAGTTCTAGTCTTCTAGATGATATTTGAATATTTAAAGAATAAATAATTTCGGGGAAACTGGGCCTCACAAATAATTCTTCGATCAATTGTTCACGGCCTTATAATAGATCGTAAGATGTCGCCTGATAAATTTTGGCAAGCGGCTACCGGAATGGAGGGGACAAAATAATTAAACGAAATGTAGAAATATAGAGATTTAACGCCAAGTATTCATTAGTAACATCTGATTGCGACGGTCAATTTGAATGAAGCAAGCGCAACAAGAATTGGAACGTGCCATCAACAAACTGTAGGATAACAAAAATTGCTAAAACGGTATGCCCTGTCAGTGATGGCCGTTGGTATCTTTAATTACGGTGAAATATGAGAGAAACAATAGCATAACATAAAGTCATGAGGTAGCATTTGGTCATCAACTCAAATAGAAAATCCGCAATGTAGCCTCCAGAAGCAACACTACCCACAATGTTTTCTTCATTTTCCTCCTTGGACAACAGATTCGGATCCCTATTGCAGTACAAGAGTTTAAACTAACTGATGCCACAGAAGTTAGAAATATAGCAATACACTTAACGGCCCCGTCCACGTCCCCTTCCACGTCCTCGGCCACGACCCCTACCCAAAGGTCTCCCTGAATTTTACCAAACATCAACTCTGAGCTTTCATAACATTAAACAGAACGTGCAAATAAAATACAAGTAACCCAAATATGCTTGAACACATTAATAGAGTAAGAAATACCGGCAGTTGCCTTCTTAGGTTTGACCCTGGGTGTTTCTTCCACCAGCAATGTCTCGAGATTCAAGCTGTCAGGAAGGACATAGTAGCGGATGTTGTTACCCCTCACACTGAGATGATCCAGTGTCACGGGATTTTTTCCTTTCAGAGTTAGTTTCACCGTCTTCAGATGAGTATTCATACTAATATCTACACCTGACTTCAGCAAATCAAGAAGTTAATAGAAGTTGATGTTTCTTCACCTATCTGAACCTTCCCAGTAAGGGAAATAGTAGTTATCAAAAAATAAATCGTGCATCTTCTCACGAGTCACTTCACACAGATCAACTGGTTATAACAGAACTTGGCCAAAATGCACGGGAAAAAAGGAGATCACAAGGGACAAGACAATTGCAAAACATAGGTAGTATTGCAGGGTGCTTGTGAAAGTACGGGAAGTTTCAGTTGTATTATTTGGAGTTGAGCTCATTTGTGAGAGGTCTGAAGTTATTATACTTGAAAATTGTCGGACAAACTAATTGCTGTATCCCTCTTGCACCTTTCACAAAACCATAAATTTTAAGGGAGCGAGTCCTGCTACCCATGCATAATTTGAGATAGAAGTAATTATAAATCAAACTTTGAGTGAATAAACTCAAGTTGACTAATTTTATGATGATAAAATTGCTGGACAAGAACATTGCTTGGTGAAATAAGGTGGCTAATGCTTTACCAAAACAAAAAGATAGGATCTTTCTGGTTGTCTATCGCAGCTCAAAATACCACAGCTGTCTCCAATACTTAGGATCTTTCTGGTTGTGCATCACAATTCAAAATCCAAAAGCTACCACCAATTGAAGGAAAGAATGTACAGAAATGAATAAAGGTTTTAACAGAATGTACATTCTAAAACTTACATTAATTTGACTTGGTGAATCAAGAAGCGTACACTACACAGCGTATGAAACTAAAATAACTGATTAATTTATCAATAAACAACAGAAACAGCTAGGAAACCCTGCGTTTATCGATTGCTGACAGGAAAAATTGGTGACAAAGATAATCTAGAAATTCTTAATATTAGCATCCGAAGAGCAACCAAATTGACCAATATTATCTGAGGCACTCATCAGGCTCTAAAGGAATAACAAATTGAAAATAGTGATCAAGTGAAAAAATTAAAGCGAAAACGCAGTGAGTAGCCTCACATGCACCTGAACGGGAAACGATTTCACTCTCGAGTCCTAAAGAGACAGAAGCCCAATTCATACGACTCCTAGTTGCGAAGTTAAATTCCAAATGGAAGACAAATAAACTCAATTTTCAACAACCATAATTCCCACTTAAGCTTCTCAGCAATACACATAAAAGAAGAGGCGCCATCTCAGACTAGGGTTTTAACAAAACCCCAAAAGCGCAAGAAATTGAGCAACGGGTAAAGACAAACCTGTTATGGTGCCGTGCACAATGGTTCCGTTCTTGAGCTCAATCGAAACGGTCTCGTTGTTTAACTTCATCAAAAATCTAGTAACCGAATTCCAACGGAGTCAAAAAGATCTTAACCAACACGAAAAAGGAAAATAAAACTAAAAATGAAAAGAATTGTACAAGCCAAAAAGAGAAAGAAATAAGCAACTGACCTGACAAGCTTCATTGTTAATAATTTGGAAGAGGCCAAAAAATGGACGACGATTAGAGGTACGCCGGAGAAGAGAAAGAACGAGGGGTTGAATAACTTGTCTTCCTCTGATATGTTCCACATGACCGACATCACCAATGTGAATTACCTCACATACTCCCGTACTGAACTGTCTTTCTTTAACCCCTTCAAAGCTTCCCTCGCAATCCATGAAGTGTTGTTGAGAAGGAATTGATCTGTTAGTTCCTTCTTCAGCTTCTCCCACGTATAAATGAGAGGTCTGCCCGCATTAATGTCATTGGAGGTCCGCATTCTCCACCAAAACTTGGCATCACCCACCATGTACATCGCTATAATTGACACATTTTCCGAGCCTGCCACTTTTACCACTGTAAAGTAATATTTCATATCCTACAGGAAATTCTCGAGCTCCTTGGCACTCTACTTGTCATCGAAAACTTGTGACTCTCACACCTTAACCATAGTGCTTTTCACTCGGACATCCGCTTCGTGCTTCGCCAATAAACTCTTAAGCATTAGGAGATCATAGCACATCTCCTCTCGAGTTTTTAACTATTCCTCAAGTGCTCTCATCACTGCTTGAAACTCCCTTTCCAAGGCTATGATTTGTTCTAATAAAAGAACTATTCCCTCATCTGTCGGGACTAGAGGTTCAAGGATTGCCTCTATTCTCATATCTCGGTCTATCAAATTACTCCCATCAGCCATCACTTTTGGCTCTGATACCAACTATTACAAAGGTTCGCTAGGTCTTCGAATTTTACAGCAAGTCACGCCCTCCTTTGCACGACAATGTCGCTTAGGCCCACTTAAACCGAGATTCAGCCTTCTTATGTGAATGCCGTCGAACAATTCCTTTAGTCCTCGAACACCTCACCGTACACTCATGTTTAAGTGTTTTACTCACACACTGAATATCACATAAATGTATTACAAGAGTTGATAATGCAACACGAGATATAAAATATGGATGAAACCACTCTTTCATTAACTCTCACAAAATGTTAACAAAAGATCAAGTACCTCCTTCTCGAAGCACTTACAAGAACTCCCTACTTAAAGCCCGTATAAGAGAATTTCCCTAAAAACTCTCAACTCTCTCTAAGTTGTCTCTCCTCTTGAGAATGACTGAATAATTGAATGAATTGAGCTCTAGCTCTAATGAGCTATTTATAGACTCTATTGCTTGAAAAGAAAGTTTAAGATAACTATGACTTTGATTTTTAGTCTATTTCAACAACTAAGATCACATCACCGGACCAACAGGAAAACATTCCTTTCCTCTTAGGACTCTTCCAATTGAATAGATTATATCAAAATCTAATAAGAT